>JARVGS010000127.1:20678660-20689899 GCA_031762315.1 Hypsolebias antenori
CCCACATTTTTTGATGTTGTCTGTACCGGGGTTTGAACCGGCGATCTTCCGATCACAAGCCCACCGTCTAACCACTGTGCCACCACTCCCGCAGATACATTTGAAATGTCTTAAAAATACAACTCACACCTCACTTTAGAATATCTTTACTCAGCACATATGAGTTTAGGTCAAAATACTACAATTTTAAAGCAACAGTACTATAATTGTATAAAAAAATATATTAAATCATTTCATCTGGACCAGTTTCTTTAAGTGAGAAACGTTTTGTCCCCCATCCAGAGGACTTCATCAGTCTACGGCCTGCCAAGCAGCTCTGTCCCATAGGTGTAGCCTTCACTGCTGTGTTTCAAGACATCCTCCTGCTGGAATCTCAAAAGTAGACTTTTAACACCTGCTAAACACACCCATCTAAAACGATCAATCATCATGTACAACAATGAAATGTTAGGCCAGGTGGCCAACTTGCTACTCACAGAAACAGCCTGAGACCAAAGTGGTTCAGAAAAAGGAGTTGTATGCTCAATCATCCAGGTAGATAATAATAATAAAAAAAAGGTTAAATTGTGTTTTTTTATTTTTTTATTATCTACCGGTACTTGGACGATTGAGCTTACCAACAAGACTGACATGGAAACTTCAGCGTTTTTGCATAAACCCACACATTTTTTGTTTATTAACCCCAATAAACTGAAAAAACACCGTTTCCAGAGGTTGTTCTCGTGTAAACGGACCTTATCGTAAGTATGGTAGATGGATCACTTTGACTTGGTCATGTTGCATGATGAAAAAGTATGGACACCCCTAGTTTACAGCAAAGAACAGAACCCCACTTCTTAAGTTCTCCTGAAAAAGTAAAAATGTTGCACCGACACATAAAACTACGATTATAAAACTGTTGTTTTTCTTAACAGAAACAGTATTTAAAATGCATTAAACCCTTGGCCTACACAAGTAAACATCACTTGGATGTTTTAGATGTTTTAGTTAAATTAAAACAGTTTAAATCGCTGCTGTGTGACTGGGCTGATTTAAAGCAGACTGGATCTAATAAACTGATCCTCTATTGTAAGCAGATGTGGGTTGTTTGAGTGGTCATCATCTGTCTACTTCACTGTGGCTGTGTCCCGTTTTATTATGTGGCTTTCTGGAATCCCTCCAAGTATATAAGCCCACTTTTATTGAAATCTGCATCAACAAACTGGAGTTCAGCCCTGCAGCTAAACGACAATCGTGCAAATCCTCAGCACGACATGTTTGTGACTGTCGGTTACCAAGAACTGGTTTTTCCTCCTGAGGCATTTGTAATAAACCAGATGTGAGAACTCCTGCTGAGGAAAATGTTACAGTATCACATACTTGTGTAAAAATAACACTTTATCGGTTTTAGCTGCATCATATGTTTAGTACGTTGCAAGATATTGAGCTGTTTTTTTGTATCTCCAATCTTTTTCTATGTATTTGACTGAACTAGTCTTGGTCCTGCATGAACAAAATGTTCTGTTTGTCTCTACACCCCTCACTCACGCCCTTTGGTGAGCTCACAGAGACTTCAGCTTTCTTCAGCATGTGTTTGGTGCATAAACATGTCTGTAAAGGCATTTTTAACCCGTGTCGTGTCAACCTGCTTCAAAAAACTTCAGATCACAAACTTTTGTAAACACAAAAAAGGTTGAGTTTTGTCTTATTAGCTTTTCTTATTTCTTTCAGATGATAACGAAGATGCCACCGTCAATAAAATTGCGTAAGTAAAAATCTTTAATAATTAACCAGCCAGCACCGGGTGTTGTCACTAAGTTAAGTGTCAACCTGAATGATTTCACAGATAACTAGTCAGCATGACATGAATAGTGATCAGAGGTCAGTTTTCAGTAGATTTGTTGCCCTCAGCGTGTTTTTTTGACTCCACCGTCATTCTGTACTTTGCCCCATCACGCTGGCATTTATGTTCTTTACTTTTCACTGAAGCTGATTTATTCAGCTGAACACAACCATACAGATTGATTCATTTTTTTTTTTTTTTTTTTGCATTTGCTTTTCTAGGCTGTGGTTGTGTACATTCACCCTGTCTGTTGCAGTGTGTGCTGTACTGCTTCTTCCCATCTCTATTCTGTCCAACGAGGTGCTGCTCACCTTCCCACAGAGTTACTACATGCAGTGGCTCAACGGCTCTCTTATCCATGGTACCTTTTTTATTAGTTGACCGCTTTAATTAGCTAAAAGTGATACTGTTAAATAAATAAATAAGTAAGTAAATAAATAAAACACAGGGCATGGGTGGGTGATGAATTCCAAATCAATAGCTCACTGGCCTGTGTACAAACAGATGTTTTTTTAATAGATGGAATAGCTTTGGCCTTACAGAGACACAACTAAGCATTAAATGCATAGATTGCATCTGTCTCTGTTTATAAAACATATAAATGAAACTATTTAAGTTTAAAATGCTGATGTATTCTGATTGTGAAACTAGAATGAAATCAGGCTTGTGGTCCATATTTATGTAAGAATACATTGTATTGTTGTACAATCTTGTTTTCAGTTGTTATAACTATAGCTGTTCTTGGTGCCACAGTCTGTCAGTGTAACGCCTCACAGTGGGTAATAGTGGTACTGCCAGGACTTTTTTTTTTTTTTTTTTTTTTTTTTTTTTTTTGTGATTCTGATTCATCAAAAATAACAAGATCGTTTTGTCTATTTTTCTCATCAGGCTTGTGGAACCTAGTTTTTCTATTCTCCAATTTGTCTCTGGTCTTTCTCATGCCCTTTGCCTATTTCTTCACGGAGTCTGAGGGATTTGCTGGATCTAAAAAGGTGCCCGGTGTCTCATCAGCTTTCAGATTTAAAAGCCATTTAAAGATGTAGTTAGAAGAGGACAGCTGCACTGAATCACCTGTTTTTGTGTAGGGAGTAATGGCCCGAGTGTATGAAGCAGTTGTGCTGCTGTTGCTGCTAGCGCTGCTTGTGCTGGGCATTGTGTGGGTGGCATCAGCCCTCCTCCATGACAACATCGCACGAAAGAGCCTCTACGGTGAGTCACATCTATAGATTCCTTATGGAGTTATTAAGCAGTTTTCGTAATCTTGCTTACATTGTTTTCTTTGACCTGCAGACCTGTGGGAGTATTACCTTCCATACTTGTACTCTGGCATCTCACTGTTTGGAGTGCTGCTGCTTTTGCGTTAGTACACCTGCCATGATCATTAGTTACTTAAAAAGGATGTTGCTGTCTGACTCTTGACACATTGACTTGTGTCTTCTCTCTTCAGTGTTCACCCCCTTTGGGCTGTCTCAGATGTTCAGTGTTACAGGCAGCCTGCTGGTCAAACCGAGGGTAAGTCACAGGCAGGATGTCCAGAATTAAAGGACTAACATGCACCAAAAACTAGTGTGTACAGCTTAGCTTTTAATGTGATGCTTCAGGATCAGTTTACTCACTTTAAATAATAGTTTTTTTAAATACATGTTCACTAAAAGAAACCAGTTTTTTTTTTTTTTTTAAAGCAGACTGTTTATTCACGTGAGTTGCATTTCCTCACTGATGCATCTTCTTCTGTTCAGCTGCTGGAGGACGTAGAAGATACACTGAGCTGCACAGGATTCGAGGAAGACTCACTCTACAGGAAACTCAACTGTAAGGATGTGACGTTTATACTCTTTGTCATTTTTATAACCCATCTGTGAGCATTAAGGACTTTTTGTGTGCCGTCTGTCCGGTTGAAGGTGCCAGTACGTCATGTTGGGTCAAGCTGAACATGGAGGCTATGAGGAAAGAGTACGAAACAGTCCAGAGCAAACGTGTCGCTCTGGGTAAGACGGACTGACAGAACCTCTTTCTGCAGCATTATCAGTACACCGCCACTCGTTGCTGCATGCTCATTTGTTGTTGCTTTCTTCTTTTCCCCCAAAGAGATGCGTAGGAAAGCGTCTCCATGGCAGCGAAACCTGGGCTATCCACTGGCTATGCTTGTTCTCCTTGCACTGACGGTACACGATGACCACATTCATCAACTCTGCTTTATTCTTTCATGCAGTAACATATGTTTTAAATGCTATTACTGCTTGTCTGCAGGTGATGTGTGTGCTGATGGTGTGTTTCAACGTGTTGGAGTTGCTGCTTGACGAGACGGCGATGCCCAGGGGGATGGAGGTGGGGGGTTTTGTTTGGAGTGACATTTTTAAACTCTTCCTGCTGAGCAGCAGCTAGTCATCGGAGAACACTGATCGTTGATGCTTTTGTGTTGTAGGACCCTCACCTGGGGATGGCCTCTTTCTCCATGTTTGGCTCACTGGGTGCTGCAGTCCAAGTGGTCCTTATTCTGTATCCTTTGAAGAGCAGGCCGGAGACGTTTCTCACAGTTTTCCATAAATATTGGACTGTTTCTGTTGCTCACGTCCCTTAATGAAGTTGAACAGAGTTCTAAAATGAAAGTGGTTTATAATTTTATTACAAGCATAGTTTATTATCTGCTTCATTTTCCTTGTTATCCTCAATATGAATTTCAGCTATTTGATGGTGTCCTCTGTGGTGGGTTTCTATAGCTCCTCTCTGTTCTGTGGCCTCCTGCCTCGAGTAAAAGACACCAACCTCACACAGGTATGTCGAAGTATGCTCCTGCGTCTATTTGGACTTGCTGCAGCTAAAACCAGACATGATGTTAGGATATTTACCGGTACCTCTGAATTTGTGTTTCTTTCAGATCATTGCAAACTGTGTTTCTCTGCTCATCCTAAGCTCTGCACTGCCAGTCTATTCACGCACACTTGGTAAGGACACACACTAAATGACGTTTAACTTATTATTAGACTTTATTGCCAGGTATCAGTTCTATTTCATTTTAAAGTATGTTTTAGCATGTGCTGTTCAGCTTTTAGGGCTGAGCATTTAAAGCAAAATGTTATGTTTTGGATTTATCTTTGAATATTGAACCCACCCTTCATCCCATCTGTTTCTGCTGGGCCCCACCTACTAGCCACAGCTAAAAACACAAGACTAGCTTGTAGTAATTTTTGCTCCTCATAAAGCGGGCCTGTTGCATTCTTTACTCATGCAGAGATATTTTCAAGATTTGACCCCAAAGTCTAAAAGAAAAACTTCCATTGAGATGATAAAACTCTGGTGTGAAAGGTGGCAGGTGACAGGCATTACTTTTAAGGAAAGCCTTTAAAAAAATATACATCATTATTTTATTCTCTTGAAGTTTGTTGGCAATTTCGTTGTTAAAAAAAATTCCAACTGGAAAAGAATCATTAAAAAAAAAAAAGTTGCGTCACTACCAGGTGTCAGTGTTTAAAATAAGACATTCTTGACAGCTGCATTGTTTCCTCTTTCACCATTTTACCTAGACTTACACAAGCTGCTCAGTCCTTTTTGTCATGAAAAACCATGAAGAGCTTGACTTTAAAATATGCAGCTGATACAATATAACTTGTATTTGACCGAAGACCCTGTTCAGCTCAAACATTACAGTCCTGTTGGGATATATTTTATTTTGAAGGTTCAGCGGTGGCTGCTGGTCCTGTTTTCAGCCTGTTATCTTACCTACCGGTACATGCTAGCCACACTGCTAAAGTGGTGCTCCATAAATAAATTAGGCTGCCTCAGCAAAGCAGAGTTTAAATTGATCCTCTTTATTTTGAGGGGGCTCCAAATAGATCACTAACCAGGACCTTATTTAAAAACCTTTATTTTATCAGTTGAGTTTTTCTGAGTCACTGGCTCTGATGCAGCTGCACCAACATTTAATCTGATATTAGAAAGCACATGGGCGAGGATTATTTTGTTACAAACCTTTTTATTTTCTTACTTTTGTAAATATTTTACTATGAACACACAATGGTTATTGGACTATGTTGTTTACAGGTAAACGATACATTTGGATCTCTGTTGTACAGCCATGAAAACTGAAGAGCTGCTGACTAACTGGTTGACTTGCAGTTACAGGAGCACCTGCAAGAGTGCAGATGAATGTCATGAATGTATGAGTGACCACAGCCGAGCGTCATCTGGAGCAGCTCGTTCACAAATACACCATGTTCTCTTCTCTTCCTTTCTCTCAGGAATCACCAGCTTCGATTTGCTGGGAGACTTTGGTCGCTACAACTGGCTCGAAAACTTCTACATCGTGTTCCTTTACAACATGCTGTTCGCTTGCCTCACATCAGCCTGTCTTATAAAGACGGTCACCTGGGCGGTGCAGAGAGAGCTCATTCGGGCCTTTGGTCAGTCTACTTCTAGTTTTTGAAGCGTTCAATGAACAGTATGTTATCTTTATACATTTTAACGTGTGTGGACTGTGATTAAATTGGTTATATTTTGGCAGCTGTGCTTTAAGTCTCCCCCCACCTGGGCCCCCATTTCCTGATGGGGCTGGTCTCTCTTCCTCAGATAGAAAGAACACAATTCTTTCAGGAAATTGTAGAGACGAGAGGAGAGTCAGGTCCTGTTGGGGACCTTTAGGCACACCGCCCTGGACCCCTTGCATTATAAAAACACCCTCAAACCTTTACCAACTACAAACACACACACGACATCTCTCCTCAAAAGCAGCTCTCCTGCACTTTTCCATTATTTCACAAATTACATTTTAGTGGTTAAACAACTTCCTTCACTTAAATCAACATTTTAATAAAGTTCTGGAAGTTTATTGTTCTACTGTGTGAGTTTTTTGTTTTGTCTCCTCTCAGGGCTCCACAGGCTGCCTATAACCGTGTCACGGCCCACCATCCCGTTCAGACTGCTCCTGGCAAGTGGACTGTCTAAAATCCAGTGACTTCTGGAACATTTAAACACTGAGCCACACCCAGTGCGCCTCCTCTTGGAATAACGAGAGCATCAGCTGGTTCTCAGGTGGTCCGGTCTTTCCTGAATGACAGGACAGGTGAAGACCACAGGTGTCTGTGCTGCATCCAGTCAGAGATCAGCTTTGATGCTGGATCCAAGACCGTGCTCCCGTTTGACTGGAAGCACCACTGTGAGCCGAGTCATCACAGGCATGATCACACAAGGAGGGGGAAAGGATGGAGGCAGTCCTGCCACAGTAATTCTGACATATGTTAAAACTGTCTTTTATCCTCCTTCCTGTTTCAGGTTTACTGACTGGTTTCTTTCGAAAAGGCTTCCTAATAAATTCCTCTTATAACTGTTTTAAGATTGGGAATCCTTTGCTTCCATGGTTTGGGGATACATTTTGTAACAGTTTAAAATGTGAGTGGGAAGACACACTATGCTGTCAGTTTTTTATTTGTTGAAGTGCCTTTTAAATTTTTTTTTTTTTTTTTTTTTTTTTTAAGGAAATTGAGATTTTTTTTTTTTTTATTTTTTTTTTTTTTTTTCAGGTTTTTTTTTTTTTTTTTTTACTTTTTTTTTTTTTTTTTTTCAACAACATTAATTAAGCTTACTGAATGTGACAAGTTAGCAATGAAACTATGTAATGAATACCGGTAATCAGGGCAAACTCCTGCCTTAACCAATCAAACTGTGAATCTTTAAGATGTTTTTATGGGACTGTGCAATATCTTGTTACTGTAAACTCTCACTTTGTTTAATTTTACCAAAAGATTTCAGAATCCTCTCGTTTGTTTGCATTTGTTCATTCTCGTGTGTTCAGTATGAGATCATTTCCTAACCCCATTTTATTTTATTTTTAATCAGATGTCAATCTTGACACTCTGATTCTGCAATCTTTCAGGTTTTGTGATGATAGCATAAAAAAGTGTTATCATCATCACCCTGTGTGTGTTTGTGGTGACATTGTGTTTGTTGCAGCTTCTGTGCCAGCAGGTTCCTGGTGTGACCAGCAGGGGGCAGTGTGTCTTAAACCCAACATGAACCTTTATGTTCTGGAAGGTTCTCATCTCTTGTTAAACTTTATATAACAGAACACTCCAAGTTTACAATTGCGTTGTGTTTCTGGGAAAATTTGTTTGAATTGAATTTTTTTTGTTTTTTTGTTTTTTACATCTTTTTATGGATATTTGGGGATCCATAAGTGACATTTTTATTAGTTTTTAGTAAGAGTTGAGTGTTTGTGACGTGAGACAATAAATATATATATAGTATATATAAATATACATATATATTATTCATTCTAATAGCCGAAACATGTTTATGGTTGCTTTTGAAATGGTCTAGTGTTTCACGTTTTCTTAAAGTTGATTTTCTTTTCTTTTTGAAATGTCACAGTGTTATGAGCAGAAGGCAATAAACATGTTGGCGTTTTTAACTTTGTGTCTTTTTGGGTGCACATCAAGGCACTTTTTACTGTAATTTCCTGGATGCTTGCTACATTTAATGTACAAAGTAGCAAGACTGAGCTGGTGTGTGTGTGTGGTTGGGGGTGTTGGGGGAGGTCATCTGTCCTGTACGTCCCTCCACCCTGTTCTTGGACTTTAATCAGGAGCAGAAGAAAGCCATATTTTGACCCGTCTGTCAGCAGTGTCCACCCACGACGCCACTCCAGTCGTGGCCCACGCTTTCCCCGCTTCGATGCAAACGCCAGATTAAAAACAAAACAAAAAAAAAATCTCTCCTTGACACCCCCACCTCCTTTCTTCTATTCCTTTTCCTTGCCTATTGTTCGTTTCCTCTCCTCCTTTTATCTGAAGTCCGTTAACAGTCCCCCAATTTCTGCAGCTCTGATTAATTTCTCCCTCTTGATTTATTTTTTTTTTTCTTGTTTGCATTTCTTGTTTGGTTTTGTTAGATGTTTTAATTAAGCCTATTTGGTTCAGCTTTTGTTTTGCACTTAGCTTCCTTTAGCTCAGAAGGAAATGAACTCAAATGCCACCGTACCATTAGCTGCACGTCAAGACGCTCTGAGGAAGTGACACATCAGATAAAAGGTGTGCTTTTTAAAGAAAATCCAACGTGTTGTCTGGCTTAATAAAATAACTTACAGAGCTGATCAACGATTAACACTAAAGCTATTGAAAATAATGCACTTTACAATGATGGAAAAAAGTTAAGCCAACTTGTGAAGCTTTAATTCATGCTGCTGCACTGAGGCCTCTCATGCCTTTAAGTCAGTAAAATGTGCATATGGACGCTCCTATAACCAACACGTTTAGACTTTCCCCTGTTTTAATGAACATCTCAGGTTTGCTGCATAAAACATGAAATGTTTTTCTCCCCTCTAATGACAGCTAAAACTTGGCCTCGTGTGGCCACGAAGCACGTCTTTCTGTCAGGTGAGCCTTGAATCAGAGGATACAACTTCAGCTTACTGGAAGCAGCCACTGATAGTATAGAGGCTGCTTCATGTGAGCAGACTGGCCACCACAATATGTAGCTCAACCTGAGCACCAGAAGTCAGAATTGGCTCGCAGAGTTTGGAACCGGTGGATCAGTGGGTAGAACTGTTGCCTCTTGGTGAGAAGGTCGCCGGATCAACTCTCAGCCTTTCTGGGTACAGTTTGCATGTTCTCTCTGTGCATGTGTGGTCTTTCTTTGGTTTCCTCCCACAGCCCAACAACATCATATTGGGATGATTGGTAACTAAATTGTCCCTAGGTGTGAGTGAGAGAGTGAATGGTTGTCTCATTTGTCCCTGTGATGGACTGGAGACATGTCCAGGGTGTCCCCTGCCTCTCGCACAGTGACTGCTGGATATGGGCACCAGTGACCCAAAAAGGACGAAGCAGGGAAAGAGGATGAATGAATTTAGAACCATCTGTTGAACCACCTATTTTAGTGTGTTCATTTGTCTACCTGTTAGCAAAATATCTCAACTACTGAATGGATTTGAACAGAAAAAAGTAATCAACGGATGTCCAACTACAGCTGGTTAACATTTGAAGTCAACCTGATTTAAAATGATAGCTGAACAGAATGACTCATAATACAAAAATGGCTATAATTCAGTGGATCTTACAGATTAGAAAATATAATCTGGTGGTGTGGTAGTAGCTGAGAGGGATCTCCATCACATGCTCTGAGCACGTTTGAAACTTTGCACTGCCAGGTGGCTAGCTATACATGTTCCTCCAAAAGAATGTTTTTATTTTTGTAAAATGCTTTTGGCACAAGTTAAGGCAGAAACACACTGACGATGATTATGTTGCTTGTTAAACGGGTTTTAATGAGTTCACAAATTAAAGTTGGAGGGATTTTTTTGTATTAGGAGTTTGCGCACACACACATATAGTGTACATCGTTACGCAAACATTAGCCTTATAGTGGGTCTGAAACATCTTTCTTTTCAGCAAACTAAAAGGTCAAACACAGTTCAATGCGAGTGTCCACTGGTCCCAGTGGGTGACACACTCCAGTGGACTAGATGTCAGGCATGTCTCGAACAAGGCGGGAAACTGGCAGCTTGTAATGGGATGAGATAGGCTATCTTTATTGTCAAAACACACGAATGAAGGGGGGAAAAAGACACAGATTAGCCTTCCTGACAGTCGGCCCCATTGAAGTACAAGCCAAAATGCATTAGAGGCTATTATTCTCTCTTTTCTACACTTGCTAATACAGAATCGCTCAGGAAAAGGCGAGACTTGCGTGCTAATCAACTGATAATGGGTCTGCACTGTCCATTTTGCCGTAGCCGCCCGCCATCCGGTGTGCACACTCGCGGCACACTTGCTTCACACGACGCGGTGCCTTTGTTTTGCCGGGAAACTCCAGCATGACTCAAGGAGGAACATTACCTCAGTATATTTCAGCTCCGTAGAAAACTGTCAATCAGTAGATGGGTCGGGCTCACGTAGTAAGGTATCTGACCTTTGACCTGCTTCTGTTCGGTTGTCCACTGCAGGACCGTCTTATTGTCTGAAACACATTTGGCGAAATGTAATCGGATATATATTGTACGTAACTTTAGACCCAAACGCACAAACTGATTGGTGCACTGGTGGATCATCCAACTCAAAGCCAAACTAGACAAATTACATTTCCTGCAAAAAATGCAGTGAAATCTTATTGCTGAAACTAGCAAACAACCAAAATTAGCTAAAAGCATGCTGAAATGTAGCTGAAATAGAAGAACAAGCCTGAGTTATCAGAGGAAAGCAGAAAGAACACATATTTGCTGAATTAGGTCTAAATAAACAGAAATTAGCACAAAAATTAGAAAATTAGGTAAAAAGGCTGAAATTAGCAAATAAATACAGTTAGTCCTCGACTTACGTTCGAGTTCCGTTCCTACGGGCCGAACATAACCCGAATTGAACTTAAGTCGGAACTCATTACACGTGGCGAACGTAAGTCCGGATTTTGGCCGTAAGTCAAAAAAAGAAC
>JARVGS010000127.1:20703802-20731423 GCA_031762315.1 Hypsolebias antenori
CAACTCCAGGAACTAGTTGGTGACTGCCCACTTATTATTCTACACCTGAAAAGTGTATCTTTTTCAACTTTAATGCGTCCCGAACCGCAACGTGCACCCCCACAAAAATTATATCAAAACGACCGGTCCGGCACCGGGAAGTGCGCAATTACTTTTACATATTTTACCAACACACATGCCAAATTTCCCATAGAAAATGAATAGGAGAAAACTCTTCACAGAAACTGAGTAACGTATGGAGACATTTTGGTTCAAGATGCAAGGAAGGCACCTATTATTATTAATTAGTAATAATAATAATCAACATTAATTATTAATGTTAATTATTATATATTTTAATGTTAATATTTATTAATAATACTAATTATTGTTTAGTGATAAATAATTAATAATAAATATTGATAATTAGCATTGTTAATATTAATGTTCATTATTAATAATTATGTAATAATAAATAGGCAGTCCCAGTCAAAGTTTCTTCAGGAACTTTCTAGTTACTAGGTACTACTATTCATTCCAATTTAACCTAAATTAAATACATATTTAGTTAGGCAACGAGTGACCTAAATATACATTAAAATGCCTCAAAATGAGCTGACTGATTTATTGTATGAACTAAATGAAACAGCCGAGGCGGAAACATGAACCATACATTATGATAAATGGCACAATGTTTGTAAAATTGCATTACAAAACGATGTTACACGCTGAATTAATGAACTTGGTTGAAACCAAGCTTGTTGTTTATCACGAAACACCTCAACCACTCGCCAGCAGGCATGTCGGCGCAGCTCTTATCGCACAAACATAACAATCTGGTGAAAAATGGCTTCCCGGGATTCGACAATCTAATGACCTAATATCTAAATAGCCTCCATATTTTAGTGATTGCGTTTGCCTAAATAAAACCCAGTGCGCTATATGAGTTGGCCTCTAAGAAGATTACTCACTGTTAAGTTTGGAGCTGCAACGCATTTGCAAATATGCACCGACAGAACATAACTGGTGCTCGTTCGTTTGCATTAAATACTTTTTTTTAATGAACGTAGTTCTTACCGAGCATGCTAGCTTAGCAGCGGTTAGCCGCTTAGCGGAACGGCCGTGTGGGAACGAAACGAAGTAGATGCTACTGACCCATACAAGGGTACCCATAAAGTTAAGATAAAAAAAAGTACCCAGATAAAAGTCTGCTGTCAGCCAAAAGCTACAAGAAAAGGATAAATTCTGACGCGTCAACAAAGTTTAATACGGCCGCTTCCGGAAACTATTTCATGCAAACTCGAAGCTCGAGAGATTCCAGAGCATAGCTGAAGCTAGCTAATGTTAGCCTCAGAGCTAAAATCGAGGAGCCACTGCGTGAAGCCCCGGGAAACATTTTTTTGTGTGTGGACCGGACGAAGACTTGTGCTTGGGCCTTTTAGGTCCCCAACTGTTTATGACAACTCGATACAAATTTGGTAACATCATTCTACATCTGGTTTAGCCAACACAGCCTGCCTTCCGCCGCCTTGCACTTCCCCCACTCTCAGCGCAGCAACCGGCTAGTCCCGACACATTAAAATGAAGCAACCCTCAGCATTTCTGGACGCCGTGTGGCTCAGTGGATTTTGCTGATGCAGGAGACTACATTGTTTTCATAAGGTGAGTAGTTTAAATGTAACTTTTTTTTACACCTTGCAAACATACACACCTAAAGGCACTGACCTTAGACCGGTGTTAGCTCTGCTAAATGTAGCGATTAGCTGCAAGCCCGGACCGTTTGTGTACATCTAATTGCTGGAAAGCTAGCTCTGTCATCTAGATGTTCACTTTTAGTAGTTCTACATTGGTTGTATCCACATTTTGATGTTCACATAACACAGCTGAGGCGTTTCTAAAGTAAATGTGCTTGTGAGTAATGCAGTTTTACATAGTCTGGTCTCTTAAGGGTACTTTGTTGCTTCGTCACCATTGGCAGTTAGTAGCTTTTCAGTATCCATTTGTCACCAGTGGCATGGACGTGTCTATTTGCTGGGTAATGTCAACCCTTTAAAGTCGCTGTCTGCGTTGAGAAATGGTGCGCGGTGTTGTACTTATTCTGTTACTAATAGATATTGATAGGTTTTAGCGTGGCACAGAAAAACATCATGGTGACTCTTTATTAACATTACAAACCAGTGAATTTGCCACACCGACGAGATGGACATCGTGCCATTACTTTCGCTTCGAGCAACTTTAGAGTCAAGCATATTTAATAGTGGTTGGATTCGGAGAGCCTGGATTTGACATTGGTCAATTTGGTTGAGAAATGCGTTTCAGTATTGTTGTCCCGGAAAACGAAAATAACACATTTAAGTGCTAAAAAAAATCGTGTTCAAAAGCTTTCAGCTAATCTTGCTGAGTCTTAATTGTGGAAGTTGTGGATGGATCAGAGCTTGGCAAAAGCAAAAAGCGCATCTGATTTTCAGTTTGTGTGCATTCAAGGTCTTCACTGTGACTTCGGTTGAGAACTAGCTACTACTGTATTGTATTTTGTGCAGCTGCACTCAAAAATCCTTGCCTCCCTTACACCATTGTTCTTTATTACATTGTATTTAATGTTGAGCGAATGATTCCTAATTTGAATACAATTTACTGGATCATCACCGTTTGTTAGTTGTATCGTCTCCGCAAATTTAATAACGTTTACTTCTTTATCTACACCGTGCATCATAAAAAAATAGCTGATAATTGTATTTGATGCTGCAAAAAGCACCAAGGTCTAGATCTGCATCCATTCACCTCTAAGAAACTTAAAATGAATTGTTACAGAATATGCATGTAATAACAGTGAGTCTTTTTTTTAAAGTCCTACGATGTAAAAATTGTTTTGTAATCCGTCCTAAAACGGTCACCTTTGAGTTTGCGTTTAAAATCTATATACTCCAATGGACTGCATACCTCTATGATTGTACTCTCTGTTTTTACTTTTGTAACATCCATTGTTGTGGATAAAATCAAGCCGGTGTTCATTGTTTGTTTGACAGCGGTTTGTAAAAGGTGTGAAATCTCACCGCGGAACTAAGTTGCGAAGGACGAGCTTCTTACACGGAAGGAGTCCTGCTGCAACAGGAAGCTCTACTTACGGAAGTTGTATTTTCTTTGTGTACCCCGATTTCTGCTTGTTTTATTCATCAAAACGCAGTTTTTAGCTCTACCATCCTGTGCTTTTTTGCTCACGGCGGTCTTCATCGTCTTGGATTATGCATCGCTCGGTGAATAAGTTGAATTGTTACAGATATTTTTCCGATAGATCTCTCGCAATGTAACCTTCGCGCTATTTTTTTTGTGAGTTTGCGTAAAATCTCGTTTGCATTGATAAATACAAACGCGTTCCGATCAACGCAAGAAAATAATGCAGGTCAAACCTGAAGCCATCGCAATGTATTGGCTCGACCGCTGCTTTGTTGTTTAGATTTAAAGCACTTTTTGGCTCGATGGAGGTGTTTGTATTGTTTGCAGATGGAAGATGCTTTAAAGAGGTTATTTTTTATTATGAAAAACAGTTGTTTATAATTTATTTATTATATAGTAAACAAGTCAATTTAGTATCTTAGTAAAGGTTGAACCTGGATACTAACCAACTGTGTTTTTATAAGAAAATCACAAGTCCTGAGATTTTCGTTTTATTTTAGTACCAGGACCATTTCCCCCCCTCAGTCATACAGTGATCATAAGTGGCTTATTGACGTCAGCCAGTTTCCAAATAATTCACTCATACTGGTTGTATTTAGTAAGCAGTGTTGATGAACATTCATTTGATTGACAGAAAGTTGAAGCTGTGCATGTTTTTAAATCGTAGATCTCTGTAAAAGAGGTCAAAATCCGAGTGGGGAATGGACGAGCAGAAATCAAACTGCGAAGAGAATGACTCGGAACCAACAGGTATTGCTTTATGCATATTTTGCACACTGTTTTTAAATACCTAATGTAAAAGCTTTTGATGTTTCATAGATAGTAATTCATAAAATGATGTATAGACAGTACACCAAATGTTTGAATTTCCCATTTTCTCCACTGTTTATTAGCTGATGACAGTGCCTCTGCAAAGCGGCCAGTTTCTCCAAAGGACTCGTCCAAGGCATCTCTTGCTGTAGAGGATGAGCCTGGTGTTACTGCAGCTTCTTCTGCATCGTCTATGTATGTTCTTTATTCACATTAAAAAAGCAGATATGCTTGTTGCTATTAATAAATCAAACCTCTCATTTTACGTTTGTGTGTGTATGCTTGAACAGAGAGAGTGCTTGTGCCTGTGCACTCTGTAATTGTGTGGAACGAAGTTTGCATGGACAGAGGGAGCTGCGGCACTTTAGGTCATCTTCTCAGCGGCCTCCTCTCAAGCCATCATCTTTCCCACTGCCAGAGCCTGGAAATGATGACCTGTCTTCCATTGGATTTTCTGACTCTTCTTGTCTTTCGGCACTCTTTGATGACTCAGGTTGAACTTGGAACATGTTATTATATATTTTGCGTTAAAATGAAGTATGATCTGATCATCATTATAATAAAATTATTTTCTTCAAGTAGTAACCATGTGGATATTTGCTGTGTTAGTTTTTTGGCGTTATGCTGATGTTTGGCTTTATAATGAATAGGGGGTTGTTGGGTTCACCACTGGTGTGCAGTATGGTCAGAAGAGGTAAAGGGAACAGAGAATGAAGAGCTGGAGCATGTGGATAAGGCTGTTATCTCAGGGACACAACAAGTAAGTGTAACATCTATTGATGTGGAATAGATGGTATAATATTTATAATTAAAAAATCAACACATTCCCTTTATACGAGTAAATAATGCTTGCCATCATTGTTTTGTTTCAGCTTTGTGATTATTGCAAAAGGCTGGGTGCAACCATACGATGCCACATAGAGGACTGTTCACGATTCTACCACTTCCCATGTTCGGCTGCCAGTGGATCCTTCCAGTCCATGAAGCAGTTGGTTCTTCTCTGCCCAGAGCACATAGACAAGGCAGAAGAGCTGGGTAAGATCAGATGTATTTTTCTGAAATTATATAATTTTCTATGAGGACATGATAAGTTGTCAAAGATTTGAATTTAAAAATATGGATTTCTTTTTAAGAGATATAATGCACTTCATGGTTTACCAGCTGCATATTTATCCTTTATTTTTTACAAAATGACAGTGCATCCTCATTTAAGACCTGATCTGAAGCTATTGCAGCATTTTTTTCATCCAAAAAGTTTACTTTGCTTAACCTAAATTCTCACTGTTTGCTATCATTTATTCGTTTATTAATATTTAACTTTCACAGTGATTGATTATCATTCAAATAATGTTTAATGTTTTAATTTCCATTTATATATTTTTTCCTGTGGGATCAATAAAGTTTTATCTGATCTTATACGTAGCTGGAGAGGAGGCTTGGTGTGCAGTGTGTGACTCAGTTGGAGAGCTCACAGAATTGCTTTTCTGCACGGGTTGTGGCCTACATTATCATGCCTCCTGTCTGGAAATTGGTGCCACACCTATTCAGCGAGCAGGATGGCAGTGCCCAGAGTGTAAAGTGTGCCAGACCTGCAGGTGAGCTTGTACTCTTCAATTTAAACTACTCGCATATTTGAAAGGTGTCGTTCTTCATGTTTTGTTTAATGTTTTAAAGGCAATTGTCATTCTTGTACTTAAATGTTATTTCTCAATGACTAATACTCAGACAACCAGGCGAAGACTCCAAAATGTTGGTATGCGATGCTTGTGATAAGGGATACCACACATTTTGTCTCCAGCCAGCTATGGATTCTCTTCCTTCTGACCCTTGGAAATGCAGAGTAAAACACTTTTCTAACTTTGTTTACAGTGATTTACTATTGTATGTGGTCTTTAAATGAAACAATTTTTTTAAATTAAGACATATTGGTGAGATTTTGTTACATGCATTGTCAGTTTTTTGTTTTAATTCTTATGATTCGTACTATGTCAGAGGTGTCGTGTATGTTTGGAGTGCGGTGCCCGCGGATTGGTGCTACCGGGTTCAGCCCAGTGGTTCGAGAACTATAGCGTGTGTGAGGGATGCCAGCATCAACGGAGCTCAACGTGTTGTGTGTGCAGCAAAACAGCCAACCCTTCTGTTGTGCTTCAGTGTTGCAGCATTTGCCACAGGTTAGTTTAACAGCAGTAGATGTTGTTACCATGTATGGTTACATCATTCCTATTCTAATAAAATAAATATGGTGATCTCTGATTTTCTTAGATGGCTGCACAGTGACTGTGCATCATCGGAAGAGTTTTCAGAAGCCAAGGTTATTTGCTTGCGTTGCAAAGAGGATCATCAGCAGCCTGTTGCTCAATCAGCGAAGCTGCAAACCGAAGAGGAGGTGACAATCCAAGCAAAGGCTGACACCTTCACAGAAAACCGAGCAGATTTTTCAGAAGTGACATCTGAACAGAAAGGCACATTAAAGTTGGATCTTGCTCATAATAAACCTGAAAAGGAAACACCCATGGATTTGGGTATGTTGAGGGCCAAGCTTACTATAAATTCCAGATTTGTATTTTGTTGGAATTTTGTGATAATCTCAGTTTCTAAAATAATTTATTATATGTATTTTTCAATCTAGGGGAGTCTGCAGTTCACACAACAGCTTATAAAGAAACCGTGAGGGGAGAGTCACGGGCAGCGGCAGGAGGTTTGACTTGTGAGATGCCATCTGCTTCGCTTGTGTCCACAGGTAAACTCAAAAGCATACATATGTTAAAATGACCACAAAGAAAAATCGAAGTTTTGTGCTATTACTAATAATATACATATAAGTTAATGATGCTGATAATCACATATTTTAAAAACAACAATAAAACAAAGGAAGCTTTTTCTCCTTCCCTTTCTCTATCGGCAGACACACAAGATTCCCTTTCTGCTATGGATATGGAGGGGCGGTTACTTCCTCACTCTGATGATGATGATGAGGAAGAAGAAGAGGACGATGAATACCGGTATGAACAAATTAAAGGACACAATCTGGACATAAAGCAGAAACTTCAAGAAGTTAAGCCAGAATTGCTGCTGGATGAAATGTCCAATATGAGCCACGGAGATGAAAGCAGCAGCGGCTTCCTTGGCTCTCCGGGAGAACCTGATCCTCAGCTCTCCATGGAATTTGGACTTGTACCAACTGGCCACTCGCACACTGATAACCTCACTGAGACCGATGACTCGCTTCCTTTTGAACCCTTCAGAAGTGACAGAGAGAAGGCAAAACGTAGAGGATCCCCAGGACGCTCAAGAGTCAAACAGGTGAGGTCGCCGTTACGGCTCAGTGGTTTTCTTTTCAATATGTTCTAATGATAACATAGCTTTGTTTATTTCTTAACTTGTAGGGGCGAAGCAATAGTTTTCCTGGAAAGCGCAGGCCTCGAGGAGGTGGCGCGGGGAGAGGGCGAGGTGGGAGGTCACGACTCAAAGCCATGGCATCTTGCATTGATGCCTTTTTGGTGAATACTATTCATCTGTTGAAATACATTTCCATTTAACTTTAATGTGATACAAGTACAAGTAATTGATTGCTTTTTGTTGTATGAAATTACATATTTCGGCATATCTGCTGTCCCCCTCACAGCTAAGCATGACTTCAGACACCGGGTTAAGCAAGGAGGAAGAGGATGAAGATGACACCATGCAGAACACAGTGGTTCTCTTCTCAAACACTGATAAATTTGTCCTGCTCCAGGTGCATCTCTTATTGATCTGTCCAAATATTTAATGTCTGTTTGCTGTTTTAAGAGCTGCATGATGTTGGGTTTAAATGTAACCTAAATTTGACTTACCCTTTTTCCCCTCGTTTCAGGATATGTGTGTTGTGTGTGGCAGTTTTGGAAAGGGAGTAGAGGGACAGTTGCTGGCTTGTGCTCAGTGTGCCCAGTGTTACCATCCTTACTGTGTCAACAGCAAAGTAAGAACAATGTTATACTTTGGTTGTCTTTTTTTAATTTTTTTATTATCCACTTTTTCAGAGTGCATAACATCTATCTTTTGCAGATTACAAAGACAAAGCTTCGTAAAGGCTGGCGATGTTTGGAGTGTATTGTATGTGAAGTGTGTGGAAAGGCGTCAGACCCCTCTCGTCTGCTGCTGTGCGATGACTGCGACGTCAGCTATCATACCTACTGCTTGGACCCACCCCTGCACACTGTACCAAAGGGTGGCTGGAAGTGCAAATGGTATATATATTTTTAAGTGTACAGTACAGTGTTCATCTTTGTAGCTTTTGAATTGGGTCAAATGGAAATGAATGAATGTAAATTTACATATTATGTAAATCAGTATGGCAGCTGTGCGTTAGCAATTCGAAATCCCATTGCTTTGCTTCTTTAATAGCCTAAAACACACCGGTACATTGCTCACATATGTATCTGCTTCTTTTTAAATTCTTCCATTGGAGCTGGATAAATGTAAGAGATCCTGACTCTTTCTCTCCAGGTGTGTGTGCTGTGTTCAGTGTGGTTCCAGCTCGCCAGGCTTCCACTGTGAGTGGCAGAACAACTACACACACTGTGGACCTTGTGCTAGCCTCGTCACCTGTCCAGTATGCCGAGAAAACTTCATGGAAGAGGAGCTGCTGCTGCAGTGTCAGTACTGTGATCGGTGAGTGCCTCACACACGGAACCTTAAAAATTCATGAAACTGCAGCTTATTTATGTGTTGTTTTTTTTTTCACTTTATAAATTATTGCATAGCGTTTTTATTGCTGAAAAGTGTGAATTGCTATACTGTATTTGTGTGCTCTTTTAGATGGGTTCATGCTGTCTGTGAGAGTCTGTATACAGAGGATGAGGTGGAGCAAGCTTCTGATGAAGGCTTTGCATGCACATCTTGTTCCCCATATGTTCCAAAACCTGTTGGTGAGTCTCAAAATGACACATCTTCACAACAAAAATTATGAACTTAATATTAACTGATTATACAATTTTTGTTCCCTGTGTACACTTGTTGTTCTTAGTAGTAGAGTCAGCCATTATGGCTTCAATAAAGATCAAAGAGCCAGGTAAGTGAATTTTACTTAATGTTACTTGTTACTGGTGAATATCTTCCGTTTCCTTGTGATTTACTCTGATTTGACAATGTCACATTACAGAGCCCCAGTTCTACAGACTGGAGGGGGTGTGGTTGACGGAGTCTGGTATGTCCCTGCTTCGTAGCATCTCTATGTCCCCTTTGCACAAAAGACGGCAACGTCGATCTCGTCTTGGCACTTTGTGCTGTGAAGGAGGTCCTGATGGAATGGACATGAGGGAGGTTGATGGAGAAGGAGAGGAGGGAAAAGGTTGGTGTGCTTTTCTCAAATTCATTTGTCGGTAACATGTCAGAGGACCTATTTTAAGTGTTTGTTTTTTTTTAATTATTGTTTTTGTATGATTAGGCTGTGGAGAACCAATGGATTGCGACTCCAAATTGGAGCCAACAGGAAGTCCTGACCGAGAAGGAGGTGAGAGGGATGCTGGTGCAGAAGGGGGCATTGAAGGCATGGCTGACTGTGAGGGTCTTAAAGGTGGGGCAGAAGAGACTGATGACAGCAAAAAAAGGAAGCGGAAACCATACAGACCTGGTAAACTTGTCACAAAACCTATGCATCATGGTTGGTATCGTTGCAATCATAAAATACTGATATGTTTGACAAATTTTACTAGGGATTGGGGGCTTCATGGTGCGACAAAGGAAGTGTCACACCCGGATGAAGAAAGAGTTTTTTGCTCAGCTGGCTGGAGAAACTACATTAGATGGACAACCAATTGAGCGAACCATTGAAGAAGGTGGGTGATGACTGATTCTTTAGTTTTCTCCAACTTAGACATTGTGTTGTTTATTAATATAGTTGGCACAAATAGCACATAAAGAATATGTTAAATAATGCTAAATTATTACTTTTGTTATGGTGGCGATACAGAGAATTATGAGGTGCAAAGCTGTTTTGTAGGCTTACGTTTTCAAACCAAAACAGCAATGTAATAATCTGATTACCCACAACAGACATTTTTGAAGGGGAATTATTTTGCCGGTACATTTGTATAAAATATATTTGCATTCAAAATATTTCGCATTTGTAAATTTCTAAAGATGACAAGATTGTAGTTAGAAATAAATATCAAAATATTCATTTAAAAACTGCAGTTACTAGACATATTGAGTTAATAAATAATTTAATCCTTTTGTTTTAAACACTTATTTTAACCAGTTCATTTGGAAGATATGCTAAAAAGGGTTAGCCACTTTAGATAAATTTATTTTTTTTAGTTATGTAATATCACACAAAATGCATAAGATTTCTATTCCAAAAAAACTCCATTCAGGTCAGTGTAACAGTAACACAACAAAACTGATCCTCGTTTTATTTTAAAGCCACTTGCACCAAAAAACAATAAAATCTTCATTTAAAAAAAAAAAACTGCATCTATCTTACCTAATCTCTACCAGTAGCTTTTATAAAATACTAAAATATAAGTGATGTTTGGATGTTCTTACTAAACAGCATAATTTAATGCATTAAAAATATTTTTTTAAACTGAGTGTCATGGCTTTGTATGGGCAGGACCTCACCCGGACACAGATAATATAATGGATCCCAAGCCATCGGAGGGTGAGGAGCAGGCCAAAAAACGGCGGGGCCGAAAGAAGAGCAAACTCGAGGACATGTTTCCAACATATCTTCAGGTTTGTAGTCTCACTATGACCATGTCCTAAGCAGTTTTTAAAACTAATGCACCCAGTGATGTATTTTATTTTTAAATTTTTAATTAATTGCAGGAGGCTTTTTTTGGGAAGACATTAATAGACTTGAGTAAGAAATCTATGATGATAGCCCCAGCGCAGAGGACGGGTACATGCCTTGTTCGACCTTCGTTACCAACACCAACAGGGGTCAGAACTGCTAACCCCGAGAGTAAGAACATAATCTTGAGCAGTGATGCAGTATTTGAAGTATTTGTAATTCAAAGTTTGGAAAAGATCTATATAGTAACTTGTGCTTCTCTCTGTAGCTGATGCCAAGGATCAGGTTGTGGAGGGCAATTTTCCATTCAAGCAAGAGGGGGGTGAAGCCCCCAAGGCTCAGGGAGACAGTGCAGGTAAGTGTCTGTTTTTACATTGAGATCAAAAGTTTAATCTTATGATCTTGATCATTTGAAGTTGGCTAAAAACAAAATTAAACAATTTTAGAAATTCCTGCAACATCCTCACTGGTAAAGGACCAGATGTCGGTTCATCCCCATGACTCTGAAGCAGAAAAAGGTGAAGGTAATTCCCTTGGATTTAGTTTTCTCATCAGCTGTATGTAACAGAGAAAGAAAAGGCAAATACCAGATTTTTATTTATTCTTTTAAGATGTTGTTTTATGTTGTTGTTCTTGTGTAACAGGTCTTCCACAGGGAGTGGAGAATCAGGATTCTGAGCAGTTCTTCAGGAAGGTTCTTGGGGTTCAAGATGGCTCTTCTTTGGGGGGCATGAAGCCAATCTTGGAAGTCAATAAGGGCGAACCAAATCATAGCACAGTGCCACAGAGAGCTCTTTTGTCAGGTACGTACAAGAGACCTGCAGATTGTCATTAAAATGTTTAAAATGTCCACTGGTTGCATTGACAACACTATTTAAAAAAGTGTCTGTTCGTTAGAATACTAGTTTTATTTTTTTAAGAAATACTAGACATGGTGATAGGGCTAAAAACAAATTTTAATTAAGTTTTTTTTTGTTGAAAATACAATGAATGTATGGTTCTGGAATGGGTAGACACGAAAAGTCCAACTAAGGCTTGTATTGGAATTCAAGTGCAGACTGTCTTGCAGGATCCCTGCCCTCCACTGGAATGATGGATTCCTTTCCTGGCCTCTCCCAATCACCCTTCTTTGATATGCGGTAAGACCAATATTAAGTTGCTTAGTGCTTTTTTTTATTTTACACCAATTTATATTCAGTAGTTCTTCTATAACATGTTTTAAAAACAGACGATTAGTTCTTTTTTTTTTTTAAACGTTGTCCAGTCAAGAAAAATACAAGTACAGTCCTGAATTTACAAAAATAAATTGATTCCTATACTGTACAGAGATAGAGGAGGACTGTTCAGTCCAGACGGTGGGGAGGAGAGTCCATGGGCCACACCTTCTACCCCAGCAACCCCTTCCTCCCCACCCACTCCCACAGAGGCAGAAGGTGATGGGCTGTCCTACAACCAGCGCAGTCTCCAACGCTGGGAAAAGGATGAGGAGCTGGGAGAGCTCTCCACCATCTCTCCTGTTCTTTATGCCAATACCAACTTCCCAACTCTTAAACAGGACTATCCAGGTTAGTGAGAGAAAATGTCACACCAACATCCACATTATTAGTTTACTGTTTGTGATTTGCTCAACATGTCTTCTATCACAGACTGGTCAAATCGTTGTAAGCAAATAATGAAAATTTGGAGGAAGGTGTCAGCTACAGACAAGGTTCCATATCTGGTAAGTTCTCAATACATCATTTTGTGTTCTTGGTGATTTTATAAGTTTTAAGTTTGCTGTAATTCCTTTTTATAAAACTAGATCTGTTTTTGGTGATTAGGATTGGTTGGTCTTAATAGTTTGTGTAAATAAATGCACAAATGGAAAAAAAAAAAAAAACAGTAGTAAAATGTTAAATATCTCACAAATTTTGTAGATTAAATCCATATTAGCTGTTAAAATTTTGCAAATTTTTCAATATTTTTGGTTTAAAAAAAATTTATGTCTGTATCATCTATTATAACATAACCTCTAAATACACAATTCATTACCAAACGTCTACTGCATAATTTAAAATAAATTAACTAAATCAGCTGAGTCTTGTTTTGTTGCCAACAATTACGAGTCGTTTGTTTGCATCTGAATTTTTACGAGTACACTTTGTACACTTTCAGTGTGTGACAGATAGCATATGGAGTCTGTAAAATAACTCCCAGATGTAAATGATGTCAATGGGAGAACACTCAGAGCTGCCATGTCAAAAGTGAAACGTGTAAAGTGCTTTTCTCCTATTTCTTCTTCAAAAAAGGTGACTAAATGCTGTAAGGATGAGTCAACAGAAGTATTGGGGAGGGAAATTTAGTAGAGAGTAAATGAAAACGTGACATTTTCTATGTTTGTGAAAAGTTTGAGCTGCATTAACCTCCAAACAAGTTTAACATTGGAGAAATTGTTAGAAGCATAAAAATTCAAATCAAAACCACAGAAAGAAAAGTCACTTTTTGACAGCTATTATGGCTTCAAGTTTAGCCAACATAATTTATGAAGTTTTTGTAGTTAAATACTGTTTCTGCCAAAAAGGTGAACAAATAAACATTTATGTATTTTGTTTAATTGCAGCAAAAGGCCAAAGATAACCGAGCAGCTCAGAGGATTAACAAGGCACAGAAGGTAAATTGCTATATATAATTTTTCTGAATTTCTCTTTTCTGTAGGTTCTGACTGTTTTCTTTTTCTGCACTTTCACTTTAACAGCAGGCAGAGAGTCAGGTCTGCAGGCCCATCAAAACAGAACCTAGCCGTGTTAAAGGAGAACGACCGAGCTTGCACCTCCAGATCCCTCCACCTTCAGGCTCTACATCAATTTCTTCCCATCCAAGCTCAGCGGACAGTCAGTTTTCCTTCCCTCCAGATTCTGGATCGTCGTCTGTATTTTTTCCAGATGGACCTCTTAAGACTCCATTGTCATCTGACAGCAGGACAGATCCTCTGGCCAAACTTCCATCTCAGTCACCCCATTCTCACTCACACCCATCCATGCCCTTTTCTCATGCTGGGGCCAGTTCTTTACAGGCCTCTTCCTCAGGTTATTCTTCTTCCGGCCCACAGGGTCCTCCTCAGGGACGGCCAGACAGTCTTGGCCCTTTTGACATGCAACCAGGAACTCCTGGAACCCTCAGGCGGGCACAACAGGTTGACCCCTACTTCAGATCACAACTGCAGCGGGAACAGGGTCATAGCTTACAGTCACAACAAGGCTCCCAAGAACCCCTAGGACCTCCTGAAAGTCCCAGTTCAAGAGGTACTGATCTTGGGGAGTCACCCATCTTTTCACCATCCCACAATACTCATCATGGAGACCCTTTTAGGACCCATCAGGGTATGGGACGGTCAGAACACGGTTTATCTCCATCACCTGCTGCAGTGGCCTCCTCGCCTGCAAGTACAGGGCAGTATAGAGCTGAAATTGGTGCACCTTCTTTGTGCTCTTCTGCTGCTGCAGGGTCTGAACTTTCCTCTGGCTCTCCTGCTGGGATGGAATCTGGGGATGGTTTGTTCAAGGCACCCATGACCCCTCGAATGCACCAAGGGGAGAGTGGAGGACTTCATCCTGGAGCCTCCCCTAGTCATCCTTCTGAAAGCTACAGGCAGTCTCCTTCCCACACTTTCTCTGACCCTCACTCTCATCCACCACTAACCCCCAGACAACAGTCAGGTGACGGTTGCACTTTTGGAACCCAGAGACCGCTCGTAGTAAAACAAGAACAGGGACCTAGAGTACCCTCTAGTCCACAGTCCCAGGGCAGTGTTCAGTCACCCCACACACCTGGTGGCTTGTCCAATGATCCATATTCTGCACAGTCTCCTGCTACCCCTCGTTTTCAATCTCCAGAACCTTGTTCTAAGCCACCTTCAAGGCCACAATCCAGAGACCCCTTTGCTACTATCCACAAACCCCCTTGTACTTCCTCTTTTCCTCCAGAAGGAGCTGGAAGTTGCAGCAAAACCTCTCCTCCTTCTAATCAGCCATCTCCAGTCCACTCTAGTAACAGTTCTACAGGGGATCCACCTTCTGGTAAACCCTCTTTCAGTCGCAGTCCTGGTACGGGATCTTCTCTAATCAGTCAACAGCAGACACAGATGGCACAGGTTCAGCCTCAGCAGCCACAATTGCAGGTAACGCTGGGAGCAAATCTCGGCTCCAGGGTTCCACCTACTTCTGGATCCCAAGAACTACCAGCTGTTCACCCTCCAGAGATGCTCCATCAGCCAGCTTTACCAGCCACTCAAGAGATGTCTGACCTGTCAGCAGTGCAGGATCCTTCATTAGTAGGACTCAGTCCATCTGAACTGGAGAAACACAAACAGGTGTAAAAACTAACCAAAATAGCTCCCAAAAATGCAGTTGGTGTCGATCTGAAATATTTAACTAATCACTGCTTCTTGTTTTATTTTTGTAGAGACAAAAACTAAGAGAGTTCATAATCAGACAACAAAAGCAGAAAAATTCAATCCGACAAGAGAAGGAGGCAGCGGCAGCTGCTGCTGCTGCTGGAAATGCCTCCCCTGGCTGGTCTGGAGGAGAGATGGCAACCTTTCAACAGGAAAAGACCCACAGAGCACCACCACCTTATCCACAGGTACATGTTAAGCAGCATGCTATCAGCATAACAATTTTTTAATTCTTTTAAACATTTTGTTATTGATCGTTCAAATAGGTCATTATTGTTGTACAAGTTGAGGAAAGCAGTGCAGAGAGCACTGAGCACTTTCTGTATATTAGCATTTTCTCAGGCTCATGTCTTCTAATGCAGGAAAATATACAAATATAGGTTCACTCTAAATAAAAATCTGACAGTGATCACCCGTGCACAAGGAGAACATATGGTCATTTTGATCTTATCTTTTGTGTGTTGTTTTCACAAGATATTGTCAAACTATTTAGAGAAGCAAACTGCTGTTCATTTTCATGATACAGCTGAAATATATTTCATTAGTATCTGCTTTATTGTAGAATTTCTGTAAAAGAAATTGAATGACTTAAATATTTAAAATGACATTATTGAAGTACTGTATTTGAAATAAAACAAATAGTACAATTAAATAATTTGATTTTACTGCTTTCTTTAGGATTGTGTTGTCCCTGCTACCTCTGAAGCTCAGGTTTCTGTGGCTGGGAATATGCCTGTGGTTGTAGGAGGCATGGATGACAAGCTTATTCGCCCACCGCCTACAGGAACATCTGCCATTGTGGATTCTGCTGGACTAAGGCAGGCACTATTATACATTAGACGCTCCATTACTGTTTCTGTTATGTAATCACTTCAAAAGTACAGTTGTACGACAAAATAAACGCTACCACCTAAATAAATATTAGGCAACTTAACTTACTCCCTTACATCCTTTGACTTCTGCTATGTCCCACTATTGATATAATTTGAATTGGAATGTATACATTTTTATTTTCTGCAGGATGCCAGGGCCACCTAGACCTCATGGCATGTTTGCTCGACCACCATTCCCTCATCAGTGGCAGAGCCAAGCTCAGAGTCAAAGAAGGTTACCCCAGCCTGGCATGGAAGGGATGGGCATAAGGCACAACCTTAACCCTGCTGTCAACATTCAGGGTGTAGATGGCATGGGTAATCCTCACACCGTGATGCCAGGACATGGAGGAGAGACTGTGCAGCCAATGGGTCAAGGGCCCCCACCACAGTTCATTGAACTGAGACACAACTCACAAAGGCTACCTCTACGACCACAATTTATGGCTCGTGGACCCCAGCCAAGACCACGCCTATTTGTTCCACAGCAAGAAATGGCTGCACCTTTTTTACAGCAACATCCTATCTCTCAAGCTGGGGGTCTTCAAACAGCAGGAGCCAGTGACTCAACACTGGGGTTACCACAAAGTGGTCTTCCAGTTTTACTGCCTCGGCAAAATACAAGCTCTGTATCACATCAGCCTTGTTTGCAGTCTCAAGCAGCTACATCCAATTCAAGCACTCATAATACTGAGCAGCATCGACTTGCACAGCCGGGATTAATGGCAGAACCTCAGGCTGCAACTGCGGGGAGACGTGTGGAACTGCCAGAGCATGACCTTGAAGGGCTAGGCAATGCTCCAGGAGATGGAGGTGTGGAGGATGAGGATGACCTGGCCCTCGACTTAGATCCTGACAAAGGTGATGATGACTTGGGCAACCTGGGGAACCTTGAAACTAATGATCCACATCTAGACGACTTGCTTAACAGTGATGAGTTTGACCTGCTTGCTTACACTGACCCTGAACTGGACCAAGGTGACCCTAAGGATGTATTTTCAGACCAGCTGCGGCGAGTAGAAGCAGAAAGTGAAGCACCTTCATCTCTTTCTGGCTCTGCCCATGTTAAAATGGAAGGAAAAGCCAAAGATGAGCCAAGACAGAAGTCTTTAGCAGTAGTTCCAGCTGCTGCAAGAGAATCTGCTGCCCAGCTTTCACCCACTTCAAAAGCTGCTGAAGCTTCCAAAGTTAAAGCTGAAGGCAAAGGTCAAACCACTCAGTTGCAGTCAGAACAAACTGTGGTTAAAAATGAAATGGGAGAGGCTGTGTCAATGCTTCTTGGAACACCAACAGCCAAGACAGCACAAACTGAAAACCAGACAGCCTCCCTCAGTTCTGTTCGATTAGGAGGACTTCCATACCCCTTGCCAGGCCAAGATGATCGTTATCCTTCAGGTGCCCCACATGGAGATATTAGTGATGATCCACTGGGACTGCCTGATGTTGGGGGCCAACACTCCCCTGCAGTAGATTTGGCAAAGGTAGAGAGCTCTTTAGACGGTGAATTGCCACTTCTCATACAAGATCTTCTTGAACATGAAAAGAAAGAACTACAGAAACAACAACAGATGAGTTCGCTTCAACAGGGAGCCGTTCCTCCACATTTTCCTGGTCTCTCAAGCCAACATCCAAATCTACAAGCACCTGGGCAGCTAATGCTGCACCATCAGCATCGTTCAACAGCCCCAGGAATGATTGCTCAGTCAGGAATGGTACCCCGTGCTCCCCACATGCTGCAGCAGCAAAGGCTTATGGGAGCGGGAGTGGTACCTCAGGCTCACATGACTATGCCCCAGCAGCAGGCTGTGATGAGAGCAGGACAGCCAGGAATGCACACAGGTCTTGGTCATCCACCGCAGCCAGTTGTTAAACAGTCACCGATGGCCAACAGCTTCTTTCCAGATAAAGGTAAACGTAATGACGGGTTAATTTCAGTGTATTGTGCTTTTTGGTTTCTGTTCTGCTTTTCTTAATCAGCAACGTTATTTTCTTGTAACAGATCTGGACAAATTTGCTGCTGACGACATTATGGATCCCATTGCCAAGGCAAAGATGGTCGCTTTAAAGGGCATTAAAAGAGTGTTGGCACAGGATCCAATGGTTGTTCCATCTGGCATCAACAGGTACTTCAGTTAAGCATAAAACCTGAACACCATCACTGTTAATGCTTTTAATTTAAGAGCTTATGCTCATCAGTGCTTAAAATAAAACTCTTAGGTTAAGACTTTTGGTTTATGGCTAACTTCTGGTAAAAAGTGTTCATTCAAATGGGGCCCTCACTTTTTATTACAAGTTAAGTTCACATAAGTTATCAGGGGTTAGAAAGTGTGACAAACACATGTGGCTGAGTTAATGCACACCAGTAAAAATGAACAAAACTGATATTTTTTTTTTGTATCATGCATTCTAAATATACGGTACTGTAACTTTTTGACTTGACCAAAACAGCTTCTAGCCAAGAGTGTCATGCTTAGCCAGGATATTCTTCAGGTTTTGGCTTTTTTTGTTGGATTAAATAAAAGTCAGGTGAATGGAAACAAGTAGTGGTAAGTTCACTCTCCATTACTGAGTCATAAAAATTAATTATGTGGCAGTAAATAAACTGTAACTTTTTGCTCGGTTAATGGAAAATTGTTTACACATCATGTGTCAACCTTTTCCTCTGTTCTTTGTTTCTTTTAAGGCAACAAGTTTCTTTGCTTGCTCAACGGCTGGCCTCTGCCCCTGGCACAGATCCTGCTCAAATTGCACCTGGACCACTGAAGGTATGTTGTCGTCCTTTGGAAGTGAGTGGCGTTTTTTTTTTTTTTTTTTTTTTTTTTTTTTTTTTAAAGAAACTATTTTTATTTATTTTTTTAAATTTTTTATATGACGTCCATAAATAATCTATTCTTGTGTTTAGGAAGGAGAAACACCTGATCCTACCCAGTCAAGACCCAACCCTCCTCAATTTGTGCAGGGCATCATCAGTATGTTTTACTAATAATACTCCTTTGAAATGTTTAGTTATTTTTAAATGTTATATTACCTTATTCACTATTTCTCAAGTATGATTACCACTTTTTCTATTTTGCAGATGATGCAGAACAACATCAATATGAAGAATGGCTTCTTCATACCCAGCAGTTACTTCAAATGCAGTTGAAATTTTTAGAAGAACAGATTGGAGTTCACCGAAAATCACGCAAAGCACTGTGTGCTAAGCAGCGCACTGCAAAAAAAGCTGGCAGGGAGTTTGCTGAGGCAGATGCAGAGAAACTGAAGTTGGTTACTGAGGAGCAAAGCAAAATTCAGAAACAGCTTGACCAGGTTTGTTGAGTTTTATGAGCTTCTTCAAAACCATTGATTTGTACAGCAACAACATATGAATTCCTATGTTCATAAATATTCTTGTTTTAGGTGCGCAAGCAACAGAAGGAGCACACCAATCTTATTGCAGAGTACAAAAGCAAACAGCAGCAACATCAACAAAGCTCAGGGATTCTTACCCCAGGTCATTCTGCACAGGGGGCCCCCTCTCACATGTTTCCCAAAATGCCAGGGCAGATGATGATTGGCCAGCAGGGAGCACCAGGAATGGGCCAGCACCCTGGCATGATGCCCCAAGTGGGAATGCCTCTAAGAATGCCCCAAGGACAGCCCTTTATAGGAGGACCACATATGCAGCCTCCTTCAGCTCTTGGGGCCAGCGGTGCAAGGGCACCTGGTCCATCAGGGCCTCCAGCTGGATTTTTCCCCCAGGGGCCTGGAATGCAAGGGGCAGACCCAAGGCTTCTTCATGAAAGACAACTTCAGCACAGAGTGCAGATGGCAAAGCTACAGCAACAGCAGCAGGCGATGATGGGCCAACAACAGATGCCACACCCAAATCAACAATCCAGTTTAATAGCTCAGCCACAGGCTGGGATGATGGGGAATCAGCTTATGGGCCAACAGCAAGCAAACACTCAGCAAGGAATGACTGCTAATCAGCAGAGCATGGTGCAGGTCCCACAAGGTATGGTTGGAGGCCAGACTGTGGCTCCATCGCAGCAAAATCTTACAGCTGGCCAGCCTTTTAATCATTCTCAAGCCATGATGGCGGCTCAGACAGGATTGATGGGGAATCCATCGTTACAGCAACAGAGACCTCAGTTGATCATGGGTCCAAAAGGTGTTATTGGATCTCCAGGTCACCCAGGACTCAGGGGACCCCAGGCTCAGTTAACTCCACAGCAGCAGAACATTCTTGCTCAACGTATGCTTGTATCTCAGCAGCAAATGACACAGATCAGTCAGTCTAGCCAGGATCAAGGAGGGCATTCCCAGCCCTCTACCCCACAGATGGGTTCCTCCCCCTCAGCAGGAAGTAATACACCCCAACCACAAGCATCTACTGACAGCCAAAACACAGGATTCAAAGAAGGAGGGATTCTAAGCCCTGGTTTAAGGACTCCACCACAGCCCAGTGGACCTTCCACTCCCAGTCAGATTTCCCAACAAGGCTCTGTAAATGATCATCAATCTGACCTGGAACGACAGCAATTACAGCAGCAGCAACATCAAAATCAGGTTTATATAACCCAGCATCACAATTCAAATCCTCAGTCTGTTCATGAACAACAAACAGGTTTGACTGGAAACCAACATGCTGGTGCCCCTCTGCAGCAGCAACAACATCAACTTCCACAGAGACAGGGTTCCCTTAATGCTGACAAACCCAGCTTGATGACTATTAAAGAAGAAGTGAATTCAGTTGATTTATTAGCTAAACAACAGCAAACTACTCAAAACACCACACAGCAGGCACCAGATCCCACCATGCAGCAACAGATCATGAGTCAGAATCGTCCTGGCCAGCCACAGTCTGTTCTTATGGGTTTTAATTCACAGCAGCAAGCCCTCATGGCCCAGCAGCAGAAACAACAGGCGATGATGGGTATGATGAGAGCTCAGCAGCAAGGGATGATGGCACAGAGACCCAATGTCCCACCTGGACAGATTCGCACCCCTATCAACATTCAGGCAATTATTGCTCAGAATCCTCAGCTCCGCAATCTTCCCCCAAACCAGCAGATACAGCACATTCAGGCTATAATAGCACAGAGACAGCTCCATCACGGACAGATGCTGAGAATGCCTATTGGCCAAGGCCAACCAGGTCAATTGAGACCACAAGCTCCACAGGCCGGACAGCAGATGATGGGGATGGAGGGCCATCAGATGCCTTATGGAGGTATGGGGAAACCAGGAATTGTGGCCAGTCATCAGCAATCAGGCATGTTTGGCCAGCAATCTGGTGTTGGTCCTCAGATACAGCAAGGGATGATGGTCCCTGGCCAGCCACAACCACAATCGGGGGAGATGGTGCAGCAGCATATGAACAGGGGTCAGTTACCAATGCCACATTCCCCCATGGAGCAGAGTCGAATGGTGAGGCCAGCGTCTCCGCGTCAACCATTAGTCAGCTCGCCGGGGGATCCACAACGTCACATGTTTAATCAATCCATGTGTCCTCCCACTCCCAACCAGAATCAACAACAAGCACTAATGGCGTCTGCATCAGGACGAGTTCAGGGCTCTCCATCCCATGCATACTCCCCAAGAGCTCCTTTTGGTATGAGCCCAGCCCACCCAGCCTCACCTTACTCAACTCATGTCTCTTCACCTTCTGTAGCTGACTGTAGAGCTGGGAAGGGCAGTCCATACAGCCAAGTGAAGGCATCTCCTCTCAGGTCACCTGGAGCCAAAAGTCCTCTTGATTGTTCAGGACTGAAAGTAGAAACTCAGACATCAATCTGTGAAACATCTCAGACATTGTCAGTTACCCCTAATGGGCCACAGAAAGGTGTGAATGTTCATCAAGAAATGAAGAACATTGCAGAAAGTAACGTTCACACGCAACAAGGGGAGCTATTCAAGGTAGTGCAGAACATTAAACAAGAACCAAAGGAAGTTCAGTGTGACAGTGCACCAGAGACTAATCCTGGAACTATTAAGCGAGAAATGTGTGAAATGGTTACGTCTGGGTGCAACTCCAGCTTTTCTAATGCTGGAAACATATCCAGAGACCCTGAGCCCCATGGTCCTAGATCTGAGACTGGACAACAGCTGCTGCAGAAACTCCTTAAAACCAAGAATATTCAACTCAATGCCCAGAGGCCCTCTGAAGGCATCCACAATGAGATCAATGGTCACATCAACAGTAAATTGGCTATGCTTGAACAAAAACTACAAGGGACTCCAAGAAATATGGAGGTATGATTTTCTTAAGTGTAATATATTATTTTAGCTTGACTGTTCTTCATAAGGAAAAAAAACTGTATTTTTTTACTTTTACAGGACTTGCAGTCTTTAACCAAAAGGGCTCCCATACAAAAGCCAAAGCGCATTAATAAGCCAAGTGGTGACAAAGGGCCGAATTCACGGAAGAAAAATAAAAAGGAAGAGGTTGGCAAAAGTGCTGAAACCTTAATAAAACAACTCAAACAGGTAAATGTAAAAAAAAAAGGTCCGAAAGTGTTTTTCTTTTCCACCAATGATGTCTTTTTCATTATGCTGACCAATGAACATTTATATACCAGGGTCTTTCTCTGCTGCCATTGATGGAGCCTTCAATCACCGCCAGCCTGGACCTCTTTGCTCCATTTGGAAGCAGCCCATCCAATGGCAAAGGACAGTTGAAAGGATCATTTGGAAATGCAGTGCTGGACAACATCCCAGACTACTATTCTCAGCTACTTACTAAGGTAACTCAGTTTCACAAATATAGTCTTGTTTTGGTTGTGGTCAACTCCTACTTTTAGAGCAAAGTCTTGGAAAATGTATGGTAAGTCCCAGGAAATAACTGGCAAACTGCTTACATCTTTACAGAGTAACCTCAGTAACCCTCCAACACCCCCATCCTCCTTGCCACCTACTCCACCACCATCTGTACAACATAAGCTGCTAAATGGTGTGACAACAGGTGAGGACCTTTCTGAGGGCCAGAAGGACACAGAACCATCAAAAGAGCCAATGGGTAATTTTTGACTTTGTGTTTGAGAATGTTTTTATCGTGCCATTAAACATATGTCAAAATGTACAAAAATCTCACATGCAGGTTCTGTTAAAGAGGAAGTAAAGAATGTGGACCTTCTAGCAGCCCTCCCTACACCACCACATAACCAGAATGAGGACATCAGGTAGAGCTGTCCTGACTTTTTCATCTTGTGCAATCCAAATATTTTCTTGGATGTTTCACGAAACGCTGGAAACGTCTTTTCAACAGGATGGAGAGTGATGAGGACGATGCTCAAGAAAGCATCATCCCAGCGTCATCTCCCGAGAGTAATGTAGGAGACGCAACGCCACGTTTTCCTAATCTCCGGGAGCCCAAAGAAGAGGATACAGAGAGAGCAATATCCCCAATCATACCTCTCATACCTCGCACTGCTATCCCAGGTAATATGCAACACTCCGGGTTGAGTTATCATCCATCCATTATTTTTAACCTCTTCTTCCTTTCCGGGTCACTGGGGTTGGATATATTCTGTTACAAGAACATTTTATTCAGTGTGGTCTGCCGTGGAATTTTCATGTCATTTTGTCATTAAAACTATTTGTCAAATAAATAATAGAGAATTATTTCACACATTTTTACAGCATTTCCTGAAAATAAGCCAGTTGAAGCATCTGATGGGAAGGTAGTTTCCACATCCAACCACTGGGACAAGACCAACAGCAATGAGGTGTCTGTTACCTTCACAGTGTCTCCTGCTGCTGCCAAGGTACTAAATCATCATCTTAGTAAGCCCATATTTATTTTATCTTTTTGATTTTACGCATCCAGATAAACTTTTGTTCTGTTTTGGCCAGAAACTCAATCATGTAATGATGGCAATGGCTCAACTGCTCAACATTAGGATGCCAGGTTCTTATGAGGTCACATTCCCTCCCCAAAATGCTGATCTGCCTGGAGTGGATGGGCCTGGGAAAAAACACGGACAGTCAGGTGGATATTTCAAGATTCTTTCAAGTTTTATTTTTATTTTTGTATTCACTGTACATTTTGTTTCACAACTTAAATTAATTAGCCTAGGCTGTTTGTAATATTTTGTCATATAGATAATGTAATTATATCAAAAGTCTCTTGATTTAGTTGGTTTGTCCAAAAACAACTTTTTTTCATTTAAGGATCAACATTTGACATTGTTGATTTAAATGTTTAGGAGTCTGGTTCTCAGTCAGAATAAAAACTGTTAATTCTTTGGTCATATTTTTTAGGGCCTTTGTGCACGAAGGACGGTGCCTCGCCCAGTCAGGATGAGTGGCTGAGGCAGTTTGACGTTTCTCTCCCTGGTTGTACTCTAAAGAAACAAGTAGACATTTTGGCACTTATTAAACAGGTTTGTCACAACTTATCTGTTTAGAAATACTATTGTTGTTGAGCGTTTATCTCGAAGGGTATCAATTTCATGTGTGCATTTTTCTCCTAGGAATTCCCAGAGAATGATGACATACCAGTTCAGCACTGTTACACTACCAACGTTAACGATTTGGACGTTCGCCATCTTCCTGTTATACCTGTGGAGGAATCTCCACCCCCATCACCTTCTCTTCCACAGACTATCCTGTCTTTACCAGTCACAGCTAGTGAGGCTGACTCTTCCAAAAAGTCATCTCCAACATCGCCTCCCTTCAGTCCCACCCATGTCCTGATCAAGACCGAGCCTGAGCAGCATGTGGATTCTCCTACTGATGCTTCTCAACCAGCTAATGTCACACAGTCTGAAGCTCCTGCTGCTCTAGAATTAATTACTGAATCAGCAACTTCCTCTGCACAGTCTGATCCTGTTGAGCCCACTGAGGGTCATCATAGTCCTGTCAAAGAGGAGGCCTGTTTAACTGAGCAAACCCAACCTCCTATGGATTCTCCCAGCACCATGGAGTCTTCCCCTACAGCTATGAAGCAGCGCAGGCCTCTCTCACCCGACCAAGAGGTGGCACACCCCAAAATGAAAAAGTGGAAGGGGATTCGCTGGAAGCGTCTTCAGATTATCATCTCAATACGAAAAGGCGGCTCAAAAAAGGAGACCAGCCGGGAGGTATCGGAGCTGATGGACACCCTGCGCATCACTCTTCGACCCGAAAAGCTTCCTCGGGATAAACGCAAATGCTGCTTCTGTCACGAAGAGGGTGACGGGGCCACAGATGGTCCCGCACGTTTGCTTAACATTGATGTGGACCTGTGGGTGCACCTAAATTGTGCTCTGTGGTCCACTGAAGTGTATGAGACACAGGGAGGTGCCCTGATCAATGTGGAGGTGGCCCTGCGTCGTGGATTACGAACTCTTTGTGCGTACTGCCAGAAAACGGGTGCCACCAGCAGTTGCAACAGACTACGCTGCCCAAACGTGTACCACTTTGCATGTGCCATCAAAGCACGCTGCATGTTTTTCAAGGATAAGACAATGTTGTGCACCCAGCATAAACTGAAGGGTCCCAGTGAAGATGAACTCAGTACGTTTGCCGTTTTACGCCGGGTTTACATTGAGCGAGATGAGGTTAAGCAGATAGCCAGCATCTTGCAGCGAGGTGACCGCATCCACCTGTTCCGTGTTGGTGGTCTCATCTTTCATGCTATTGGCCAGTTGCTACCCTCCCAAATGACCAACTTTCACTCACCCACTGCCATTTTTCCTGTTGGCTATGAAGCCACACGCATGTACTGGAGCACACGTGTGCCCAACAAACGATGCCGCTACCGCTGCCGCATCAGTGAAGATGATAGCCGCCCGCTCTTTGAGGTGCGTGTTCTGGAGCACGGCATGGAGGACTTGCAGTTTCGGGACACGACACCAGAGGGTAAGAATGTTTTCACACTTTCCATTGTGTCTGTTAATTTTTGTACTTTCTTGACCAAATACAACTTGTTGCCTCTAGGGATATGGGACCAGATTGTGCAGCAGGTGGCTAAACTTCGAGAAGAATCGTTCATGTTGAAGCTGTTCACCGAACATGTGAAGGGAGAAGAGATGTATGGCCTCACTGTTCATGCTGTCATGCGAATCACGGAGTCTGTAAGAATTTCTTTTATTTTAGTTTGATTTCATCTGAGGATGATGAACTGTGCTACACTAAACCAGTCATAGCGTAATATGTTCTTTTTTTTTTTTTTTTTTTGATGTTCTGTGACAAAAAACTGCTTTATGTTAAAGTTACCTGGAGTGGAGAACTGCCAGGACTACCAATTCCGATACGGCCGTCACCCTCTGATGGAGCTCCCTCTCATGATAAATCCAACTGGCTGTGCTCGCTCCGAGCCCAAGGTTCCCACACAGTGCAAGAGGTAAAGCATTATTATAGCGAAAAGCTGCACCTAACTGTAAGACTGACTGTAGTCTGATCAGTACATTATCAAACTGAGTGAGTCAAGTACAGTTTGAGTTAGTTTTTTAAAACAGTGCAGCAAGCTTTATAGCTCTTGAAGTACTTTTCCCATCTGCACCTTGACAAATGACATTTAAAGAAGACTACAGCCCAAATAAATCATCACTTGATGCATGTGTTGCATTTCTAAATGCCTCATATATCACCATTCATAGTATTTCTTTCTGTTTCAAGGCCTCATACTCTAAATAGCACCAGCGTGTCAAAGGCCTACCAGAGTACCTTCACTGGAGAGCTCAACACACCATACAGCAAGCAGTTCGTCCACTCCAAGTCCTCTCAGTATCGGCGTCTAAAGACCGAGTGGAAGAACAACGTTTACCTCGCACGATCTCGCATTCAAGGCTTGGGGCTGTACGCCGCAAAGGATCTGGAGAAGCACACCATGGTCATTGAGTACATCGGGACTGTCATTCGCAATGAGGTGGCCAATCGGCGTGAGAAGATCTACGAGTCACAGGTATTTCATAATATACAAAAAAACAAAAACATCATTGGGTTGAAATATATGGAATAATGATTAAAATATTACAAGAACATGTTTGGGTGCTGTCCAAATCTATTTTACATCTGGATCAAATGTCAGACCTTAGAGTAAATTTGATAATAAAATGTATGTGGTTTCAGTTCTGGAACAAAAACATTTGTTGTAATAATTGGTTTGTTTTTCCTATGATAGAACCGAGGTATCTACATGTTCCGAATCAACAATGAGCAGGTGATAGATGCCACTCTAACAGGCGGCCCGGCTCGGTTAGTATCACTTTGTACATGACTCCCTGGTTTAAAGTCTTTTTGTGTTGTACATTTTGTTACAGACTATTGTCTCTCCTTTCTAGATATGTCAACCATTCCTGTGCCCCCAACTGCGTCGCTGAGGTTGTAACATTTGACAAAGAAGACAAGATCATCATCATTTCCAGCCGCAGGATCCCCAGGGGAGAAGAGGTGCATTGCAAGAATAAACTTGATTATTAATTTTGATTTACCCATAGTTTTAATTAGGGGTGCAAATCTCTGTGTCTGGAGAATCAATTCAATTCCGATTTTTGGTGTCACGATTCGATTCAAAACCGATTTTTCGATTCAGAAACAATTTTTGATTCAGAAACGATTTTTCTATTAAAATGGCCATAAATTTAGTTTCAGTTTTGTAACTGACAAGCTGAAAA
>JARVGS010000127.1:20792955-20803198 GCA_031762315.1 Hypsolebias antenori
TACATATGAATCTAGAAAACTAAATCTACAAACAACAAAAAGATGACACTGTTGACATCAGCTCGCCCTGAGCTTTAGAAACTCAGTTATATTGCCTGTTTGTCACTGGTGCCATTTCAGAACTTTCCAACATGCCATTGCTTATTTGCATATTTAACAGTATTCTGTTGGTAAATGCGCAGCTGGAACAGTTATCACAGTATTTGCTGTCCTTCACACTTTTTGTTGTTGTTTTAATCAAATCAAAAAGCAAATCTGTGGCTTTTTAGCTGCTAGACATGAGGTCCTTGAAAGCATGTTTGCTGTTGTGAAGGGAGCGTGCAGATTATAAAACTTTCTGTGAGAAAGCTGTTACCTGCTGAAGAAAAAAACAATAGTTGCCTGAGCAATAAGAGTGAAGCAGAACAGTGAAGTGCAAACAGTCAAAGCTTGTCATAGAGCTGCAACTTTAGGGGATAATTCTTTGTGTAAACAGACTCATAAGTGTAAAAAATGTTGCAAAAAATTGTTTTGGTTAAAATATATCTAATAAAAACTGCTTTGAATTATTAAGAACAACTGTTTCACAGACAAACCGTTTATGTGGGCTTTATGACTATGAGATAATAAACTGCTTCTTGGATTTCCTGTATCTGTTCTCTTGCATTGATTCTTGTCCATATCATTGTGTGTATTTCTGTAGAGGAGTGCACGTCATTCAGAAACCTCACAGAACAGAGGTGATATGCATCACAGACTGACCTGGAAGAAAGGGAAGATGATTGTTGCACATCAGCATAACTTTGATACACTCACATAACCCCAAACAAGCTAAAGTCTACAGCCAAAATCCAAAATTCTCATATTTCACCTTGCTAGTTTTTTTTTTTTAATAGTAATTTGCAGACTCATTTAAACTTGTTACAGTGGGGATTTGCTTTTGTTTAATTAACATTTTATCCTTTGGGTGGCGTTTTACATCTAACTAAAGCTCTGAACACCACCAGCAGAGGTCTCATGCAGCTTGCAGGGCAAGGTTCACACTCCAGCTCCAAGGAAACAAGGCAGGAGGGACTGCTGTGCAAAGCAGAGGAAGAAAATTCTCAGAAGCTTGCATTTATGGAAGTGCAGATTATCACGTCTCTATAAATGTACATAATCTAATGATGTGCATCCTCTGAGTGTGCCGAAGGGAAGCATTGAACAGCACTAATGATGAGATGCACTCTTCTTGCATGCACACCCGTAAGGACACGCCTGTCAATTGTCTGGCACATGCTGACAGTGTCTTGATGAATATAAACATTTATCTGCAGAACAGAACAGAATGGGACAGTTATTATGATGAGACCTTATCCAAAAACATGAAAAACATGAAAACTCCTCACAATGGCTTGTCCAGGATGCCAGTTTGCCTTAATTGGTGTTCTGCTTGGAAATAAAGAGAGAGGGGAGAAAGGAGGAGAAGGAACTAAGGAGAAGGAGCCAGGGAGCAGGAGGTAGGAAAATGAAATGTAAGTAAGCATATTTTGGCAGCTGTTCAGCTGGCTGAAGGGCTGAGGAGAGGCGACTGTCAATGGGGAACACACTTTGGATAAGGAGCTGCATTTCTGCTGAACTGAGAGCTTCTATCATGCTACTACCTTTTATAGCTGCATGAAAGTATTAAAGAAATAAACGCCAGCAGTGTAAATGCATTAACATTACCTCAATTCTTTACGAAGCATTCCATCTTAAAGGTGTGACATAAGTCATAATTTTATTTTAAAACACTTGGCTGCTTGGCTCAAGTTAATACAAAACATTTTATTTTTCTAATCTGCATGAGTCCAGGTCACTGCAAATATACACATATGGAGTTTCTTCATTCATCCACATCTGCACAGCCCATGTGTGCATTGGTGTGTGTGTGTGTGTTGTGCAGAGCAGAGCAAAGCGGAGAGATAAAAACAGAGAGATGTATGTGGGCTAATGCAAGCATCACCTCACATCCCCCCACTCCTCCCTGTGTCGGAGGAGGAACTTTTAATTTTTTTCCACGTTCCTCTGAATACTGTCATCTTTGCACACGTCTGCGCAGCTAATTTTAGGTTTTATTTATTTAAAGCCTTCGTTTCATATAGTGCCAGAGATGCTGGATTGGTGTTAAATGTCAGGGCTGATGCACAGAAACACAGATCTCAGTCACAAACATCTCACTGAGGGAAATAGACTGAGTGAAAAACCACATGACAGATGGGACCATTTGAGTCTTATTCTTACAACAATTGCCTAATAATACATCAGGCGTTTTTGACAAAAGCAATTTTTAAGGAAAGTATTAGAATAAAATCTAATAAGGTTGAGTCAGATTCTCTGGACGGACTCTTCGTTGAAATGTTTTGTCTTTTATCTAAAAGACTTCAGTCATCTTTTGTCTTCTGACACTCTTTCGGCTGCTCCCTTCCTCTAGTCGGGGGTCACCACAGTGTCATGAAGACTTAACAATTGTTTTACACCAGATGCCCTTCCTGAAGCTACCACAGCCCTCTGTGTAGAGCAGAGAGCTGCTATCTAGAGCGTCCGGGGGAGCAGATGGTTGGGGTTAAGGACCTTGCTTAAGGGCTCAGAGTGGGGCAAATGAGGGTGGAGGAAGGTGTGTGTGCTTCACCTTTCCAACTACATTTGTGGGGTTTTCTGTGTTTTGTGTCCTACACTCCTCTGTGTTTTCTATTCCTTGTGTTCTGCTCCTGTCACGCCTGTCCTTAATCCTAAATGCCCCAGGTGTCTGTCTTTCTTCCTCATCAGTGTCTCGTCCTTTCTTCTTGTCAGTTGTCTGTGGATTGTTCATAAAGGCTTTCATGTCCTGTCTCCCTCCATGTCTTATCTACTTAAATATACTGTTTGCTGTCCTGCTAGCATTTTTCTTTTTAAATTTTAAAATAAACTTGTTATATTACTTTTAAAGGCAGAACGGTGGCGCAACTGGTAGAGCTGCAGCCTCTCAGCGAGCAGGTCCCTGGTTCAAATCCTGGTCCGGGGGTCTTTCTGGGTGGAGTTTGCATGTTCTCTCCTTGCATGCGTGGGTTTTCTCCGGTACTCCGGTTTCCTCCCACAGACCAAAAACATGCATGTTAGTCTGACTGGTAACTCTAAATTGTATTTAGGTGTGAGTGAGAGAGTGAATGGTGGTTTGTCTCATTTGTCTCTGTGTATCCCTGTGATGGACTGGAGACCTGTCCAGGGTGCACCCCGCCGCTCACACAGTGACTGCTGGATATGGGCATCGGCAACCCCCATGACCCAAAATGGAAGAAACAGGTAAAAGATAGTATGGATGTTACTTTTATGTTTGGGTTCCTTGCTGCCTTCCTGCACATGGCTTCAACACTAAAGCAGAACAAGATAACATTGTGATGTTTCCCGTCTGGGGGATTGAACTGGCAACGCTCCAATTGCTGGCTTGCCTTCTCTAACTTCTGCACCACCACTTGCACTAAAAGGAATTTCAGTTTATATTGTGTAAATTATGCTTTGCAGCAAATACATTGTGCATCTAGTTAATTTTTTATTGCACACTACTGAACTAGTCAATGAATAAAGTTAAAAATAAATTGCATTCTGATACTCGTTAAAACTTTCACTGTTGTGTTTTCTTCAAATGGGGATTTTTTTTAAAAACATCTTAAGATTAAACAATTAAAGTTGTCAGGCCCTAAAATAACATCCATCCATTATCTCTAATGTCTTCTTTTTTGGGTTGCGGGGGTCATTGGTGCTCATATCCACCCGTCACTGTGCGAGAGGCGGGTGACACCCTGGACAGGTCTCCAGTCCATCACAGGGACAAACAGAGACAAATGACACAACCATTCAGTCTCTCACTCACACCTAGGGACTATTTATAGAGTTACCAATCAGCCTAAACATGCATGTTTTTGGTTTGTGCGAGGAAATTGTAGTACCTGGAGAAAATCCATGCATGCACGGAGAGAAATGCATATCCACCCAGAAAACCCCTGGACTGGGATTTGAACTGGCAACCTTACCGCTAAGAGTTGGCAGCTTTACTGACTGTGCCATCTCCCTAAAAAAACTTAATGAAAAAAAAGGGTATTTCAGTTTAGTTCTTTGATTTGAGAGTTGCCGAATGTCTTCCAGATGTCATTAAAGACGATGTTCAAATAAAAACGTGAAAATGTAAGTGTGATTGAATTGGAGATCTTTTATTTTAGTTATTTTTGCTTTAACGGGAAGACTTTTTATATGTTTGAAAGGATGGGAAGGGCCATAGGAAAGAAAGATGGAGTTTAATAAATAAACTAATTGAGCCAAGAGCGTTTCTGAATTTGTTGTCTTTAGCTCAGTGTCGTTTTGCACCTCTGGGACACACAATTCCTCCTCCTTAGTTTAACAAATAATTACAGATGACATCACTGTACAAACAACTCTGTAACTTGACTGCAGAAGCATCATGTTACTCTTGAAACTTCTGGGCGCAGCTGTTTTTGTCACAACTATTAGCACTTAGTTAAGACCTGAACGCAGCCATGCAGGAGGCAGGCTCTAGACCTAAACAAGCAGGAATCCAACTGCAACACACTGAAACAAATGACAACAGGCTGAGGAAAACCAGGGAGTATATACAGGAAGGGTGATTATGGAGTGAAAACAGGTGTGCTGATTACAAACGAGAGACAGGTGAGCATTGAGCTCAAGGTGGGAACTTCCTGAGGAAGTCAAAAGGAAAACTAACACAGACAACAAGAAAAAAAATGTACTTAACACTATAGTAAAAGATGAACAGACCAAAGGGGGAGAAAAAGAAGTAACAACAGTTTTAAGTTACCGGGTTCTTCACATATTATCAGATGCACAATGAGTTTGAGTGTTGTGAGGAGATTAGTGAAAGAGGAAATAAACATTTAATTGTAGCTGATTCGGGAATTTACTTTCACTTTTTTCCCTGTTATTATGTGAATTTTTAATATTGGATGAAAAATTAGTATTTACAGGTTTAGCCCAATGAATGTGTGTGACGCTGAAACATGACCCAGACTGCACATTTTACCAGGAAGTACTTTGGGTCACATCCACAGCAAAAAAAAAAAAAAAAAAAAAAAAAAAAAACAAAAAAAAGCTTGAACACATGTATAACTTGTAGCAATTGCCTGTTTTCAAGGGCTTACTGTGCAAAGCACAAGAAGCTGAAGAATCTGTTTAATAAACTCCAGTGTTGGTGTAGCTCATTTCTTTTTGAGATGTAACACGGTGAGTGAAGAAAGTGTAAATGTACAAGTAAAATACACAGTTTTTCTAAACCATACCTATGGGTAAATGTATTTCTCCAGTCAATCCTACTCTGTTGAACTGCAAAATGCTTCCTAACTAAAGAACACACAAACCTACATTTACTTTATTAATTTTTAATGCAGCTGAAGAGCATGTGTTTCAGAAACTGCACCACTGAGTCACTTAGACAAGCATCATTCACTAGATTTCTCATCATTTGCCTTTACAGCACTATTACATTTTTGGTGCTGTTGTTTGGTTTCTCATCTCTATGATTACAGGTAATCCTCCTGTTTTCATAGACATAGGTCAGCATTTGGCAGCAGCGTCCCCATCAGCCAAATGAAGACATGCAGCAGTGATGGTCAATATACCTGTTGTGTTTTTAACTACCTAACCTACTGCATCCATTATCGTAAAAGTCACGGACAAGCTTGGATGGAGAGAGTTAGAACTAGTTTCTGAGTAATCTTGCAAACCAGCATGCTAACAGAGCCTGTCACTGTGGGGTTTCCCCCATGCACAACCTGGTTTTTTTTGTTATTGCATGCTGCAGCTGCATCAGGGTGCACAAGAAAAGGAAAAGACATGAAGAGATTTCATGCAGTAGCGTCTGTCTGTGTGCATTCTGCTTGTGAGGCTAATGGGTGAGGCTTCTGTTTGCTAAAGATGACAGAGACATCCTGACAGCAGCCTGCCACCACCCTTTCACTCTGAAGAGGTGGATGCTGCAGAAGCACCCATGTCAGCAATTAAAGCTTCTAAAAGTGTACCCATGGGGTGGTGCCGTGTCATCTAATACTCATTTTCGCTTGTTTAATTGTTGTTTTTAACTGATGGCCCAGAAGAGTTAGAGTGAGTTCATGCACCTTTAGAATTGTTGCAGGACTTGAGGGATTTGGATACAGCTGGACTGCCACATTTGAAAATAAACTAAATAAAAAGAACACAAAAACACACTATCAAGGTTCTTTATTGTCATTTGCTTCACTTGCAACACATGAGGTGTAACAAAATTTTGTCCTCGAGGTCCCAGTTACACCCAATAAAAGCAAAAATATAAAGATTAAAAAGAAACAGTATACAAGGATCTTATACACTAAACAATACCAGTGTAATGTAATACAGTGTATTAAACAGCAGCCTGACCATGAGCCTATAGTGAGTGATCTACTCCAAATTTAGGATGATGCAATTTCGTTTGTTATAAGCTTCATGCCAAAGAATGCCATGTGTTAGTCAGAGTGTTGTAACGCCTTTAGAGAGAAAAATGAAAATTATTTTAGTGCCAAGCCCAAACTGCTCTTTGTTTTCTAGTTGTTTACTTTCTGGAACCTGTTCTCATGGCAGTCGTGTCAACAAAATCTAATTTCATTTGCAAGAAATTTAAACAAAAAGAAAAAAAAAAAAAGATTGTGCTACCTTGTGTTTGACACAACACACACATCTAAATGTTTATTTTATTTATTTATTTATTTATTTATTGATGAAGGGCAGCATGGTGGCACAACTGGCAGAGCTGCTGCCTCTCAGCGAGAAGGTCCCTGGTTCAAATCCTGGTCCAGGACCTTTCTGGGTGGAGTTTGCATGTTCTCTCCGTGCATGCGTGGGTTTTCCCCGGGTACTCCAGTTTCCTCCCACAGACCAAAAATGTATGTTAGGCTGATTGATAACTATAAATTGTCCCTAGGTGTGAGTGACAGCGTGAATGGTTGTTTTTCTCTGTGTCCCTGTGATGGACTTGTGACCCGTCCAGGGTGTACCCCGCCCCTCGCACAGTGATTGCTGGACATGGGCACCAGCAACCCCCCTGACCCAAAATGGAAGAAGCGGGTAAAAGATAATGGATAGTAGAGCGGATAAAAGAAAAATTATGCAAACTGTGATATAAGCACCAAATTTGCCATGATGGTCTTCTTTGAAGTATCTGTCAAGTTTGCCACATTGACCTTTTGAAAATCCAAGATGGCTGCCACAGCCTATGGAACTGTGTTAGTAGCTAAGATGAATCCTCTTCACAAATTCCAGTCTATGGGGATTCCAGTGTGTTCCTTCTGTTTGTCTCCACCCATCTTCCACACAGCTCCTGAGTCACAGGTGGAGCTACTGACACAGCTGCAGCAGATGAGCTGATGATCCTTCACAACAACCATTTAAGCAACCTTTTCTTCGGAAGCCATCGCTGGGTCCAGTCCATACTCCACACCAGTAGGTGGTGGTCACGCACCCTTCAGCTGTTTGCAATCGGCCATAAAACTCCATTAAGAAGAAGAAGAAGAAGCCATCGCTGGAGCGTTTGGTTCACTTGGTTGACTATCCACAGCTTTTACGACTTCTTGTGATGCTTGAGATCAATCTAACAAAAACAAACCTGAGTTGATATTTTTCAGTTCCACTTACCTTTAAGAATCCTACCTGTGCTCTGGGATTTTATCTGGTCCCACCTGTCGCTCTCTGTCATTCCTCTCACTGCTTGGAGATGCCTGGTTCTCATTGCGGGTTAGCTCACCTGGTCCTGGAGACCTTCCTGACCCTCCCTCAGCACCTGAGAGACACACATCCACAGTAAGAGCTTAACCTTCTGTCCGACGTCATTCTGAGTTTTAACATTAAACCAGATACTCACCATACTCCATCCTCCACAGATTGCTGATCCACCACCATATACTTGCACCTGTAAATCCATGTCAGTCCACGTCACGTGCACCGCAGTATGCGAGCACTGATGAGAGCTCTGCCTTGACTCGCTCTTGTTATTCCTTGCTTTAGTTTAGGCTTTTTGCGCCTGCTCTGCACTCCCACGCTACGAGTATGATGCGATGCACTTTTGGAGTTGTGATCATCAGTGAGTGAGGACTTTGGGATGACCATTGGGGACTCCGCGGTGGAAGTTTTTCCCTGGGTCCTTTGTTTACTTGTGCACAGTAAGAGGAAAACACAGAGAGAGAAGAGACCTGGTGTTTTGTGCAGGACCCCCCGGAGATGAAGTAACCCCCTCTCTCCCCTCGGTCCTTCTTGCAGGTGTTCAGTCTCTGAAGAATAGACTGGGGGACCTGCATGCACAAACTTGTTGCAAGCAGGACAGGGGAGCTGTTGTGCCTTTGCCTTGCCAAACCATGGCTGGAGCCATCCATGCCCGACTGTGATGTGGCTCTGGACGACTTCGCTGTCTACCGGCTTGGTGGAGCTGGATCAGATCTGGGACACCAGCCCTGTGGATAAGGGGCATATCTACTGTGCTATGTAGCTGTATCGTGTCACTGCCTTGCCATCATGATTTGGTTCATCTCGGTGTTACTCCCTACCTGAGTGGCAGTCCTGTGTGTTTTGTGCAATGTATGTCATGTGTATTTGGGTAATACTGCTGCTTGTGAAGGACTTATTTTACTGATTCGTCTGGCTTGCGCCATTGTATTCTGCCATGTTGTTTACTGTGTTTCTTTTGCTTTTGTGCTTATTTTATACATTTGTTGCATGCTTTAGTATTGATTTTTTTTTTTTTTGGTGAGTCGAAACGGTTTGTCTCATCCTGAACATTTCATTGCATTGCTGATCCTGTGTTAACCTGTTTATGATGAATAAACAATAACCTAAGCAAATAAAAGCACTTTCTTTTTTACTTCCGTGTCCTTGAATATTTTTTGTCCTCAGAAATCAATCTATAAATCTAAATGGTCAATACAACCAGCTGACCTAAGAAAACACAAAAATGGTTACAATCCAGTCTGCTTTGCAAATGTTGAGATACAATTTGGTGTGGAAGGAGCTGAGTCATACCCAACACAAACTCTGATTGGTTCTTATTGCATTGATCTGCTTTAAACTTTGCTGTTAACTATTAAACTGTGTCCATCAGCAAAACACCAGAAAATTGTAATGACAATTTAGTCAATCCACTTCAAGTTTGCCATCACAGATAATTAGCATTAGTCAGCAAAAAATGGATACAACCCAATCAATTTGACTGATATTGACCTAAAACTGACAGTAAAGTCGTTCACAAAACATACTCTGAGTGTGATGCCTTATAATTTTGACTTTAATTGAACATAATATTTTCAAGAATGTTTGACCAAAAAAGATACATTTCTCAGAGATCGTTGTCTAAAACTGGCGTGGGATGTGTTCCTTCAAAGTCGATTAGGCCTTTAATTTTTTAAGAATAGTAAAATGCTAAATGTTTCAAGAGTACTTATCTGGTAAAGTATTGTATACTAATTGTGTATGGGTATATGGACTGCTTTATGCGTGACATTTTCTTAACAATCAGATGGAAAATTATAATCAAGGAATTTGCTTTTGCTGCTGGCAGCATTTATTAATGCCAACAAGTCAGGGATGTTTTCTTCTTGAATTTTTAATGACCTACCGTGCACGATGGCAGTGTGAATTTATTACATTGGTCCTTCTATGTTCACCTTGCATTGCAATAGCAATCAAGTGCAAATGCAAACATTTGGGCTATTTGAAAATGTGTTTGGTTAAAAAAAAATAACTGCATAAAAATAATTTAAAGATTACTGAAGTAATTTGCACCAGTAACGCTTCCAGAGTTTGCATAATAATAACCTAATAAAACAAACAAGTTTTAAATGCAAATGTGAACAAAGAGCAACAATACAAACAAACCTGTCAAATAATCATCTTGAAGGATTTCATAATGCAGTCAAACTTCATGTTACTGGAGCAGTACTAACATTTTCAGACACAAACACACTAGTTACTTCTGTATTACGTTTCCATTTGGATCTAAGATTGTAGTTTGGTTTTCTTTTTGTCTAAATGCATTTTAGTTTTATGTCGTAGTTCAACTTACGGCAGGTGATTAAATTAATGTTTACTTAATCAATAGTTGACATTGATGATATATTGATGATACATACATACATACATACATACATACATACATACATACATGCATACATATGTATGTATGTATGTATCTAAAGTATATATACAGTACATACATATGTATGTACTGTATATATATATA
>JARVGS010000127.1:20849291-20862591 GCA_031762315.1 Hypsolebias antenori
ACGACAGCAAACGCTCTGTCACCTCTGAGCTTCAGCCTAGTTTTAGGGACTGTCAGCAGCAGCTGATCAGCTGATCTCAGAGATCAGGGAGGACAGTAAGGCTGAAGCAGCTCAGACAAATATGGTGGGGTGAGGTTGTTCAAGCAAAAATGAATAAATTACATAGTGCTCAATAAAACGTTCAGATTTAAGTGTAGGAATTTAAAACAACTTTCCCCTTCTTGTATTTTTCAGCCTTACAGTCACCTATTGAGTATCAGCGGCGAGAGAGCAAGTCCAACAGCCTGGGCCGCAGCATGAGGCCTCCTCTGTCTGCTGCGAGCGCCCTGCGGCCCCACTCATCGGCCTCCATAGACCGCCACAAGCTGCCCTCCCTCCACTCTCACAACGCCTCCCTGCCTGCACTCTACCTGCCCAGCCAAAGCCAGAACCAAGGACCCAGCGAGATGTTCTCTCTGAGGGATGTAGGTGTCTCCAACACACTGTCGAGCACAGGATTCTGCTGTTACTGCTTTGTTTTACTTATTTGTGTGTGTTTCCTTTTGCTTTTTCAAGCTCTTGTGGCGGTTGAGCAAGAGTGTGGCAAAATAAAAATGGAAAGCACAGCGGACTGTGTTTTGTGCATGCGTTCTGGTTCTGAGATGCTCACTTGTTCTCACCTGCTCCTGCAGGCCGCTGTGGTCCAGCCATGCCCTGCTGACTCGCACACTGTCTCCCCCTCGCACATCCGCCTGGGCTTCACTGAGCAGCCAAACTGTCAAGCTGTGTCAAACGGGCTGTACAACCCAACCACACAGGTATCCGCCTGCATCAAAGCTGCAGTGCACTCACAAATGCAAGAGAATGGTACATTTTGGACGACTCCAACCTTCCCTCCATGCTCATACAGTTATGTAGCTTATTCACAGCTGCCATATCTATGCAATGTAACGATCTTATTTCCCACTAAATGAAATAAATGTTACCAGGGCAGCAGAAAACCATAGTTTCTAGTTTATGTGACTCCTGGCGTCATCGCCATTGTGGAAAAGCTCCCTCAGTGTCACCTCTTGTTTACCCCCTTTCTATGTCAAAACATATTGTTTGTTTGTTTGTTTTAAACAAGATCAAATGACTTTTACTTGTTCTGCATGTGCTTGAAGTTGAAGGTGCAGAAACAGGCGTCTGCTGATCTTTGTCGTCCATCTTTGTATATTCTTGCTCCTCTCAGTACAACAGCTCTGTATCCAGTGTACACACAAAGCGTGCACAATATGAGTGCACACAGACGTGCGTTTGTGCAGGAAGCCAAAAAGGTTGATGGTCCAGTCGTTAAACTTGGCACAAAACACAGTATTGGTTGAGGGTAGCATCCATTTGTGACTGAAATATAATTATTGCCTCCTTTATGGTCACTCCAGTTGATTAATACCTGCAGGGAAGTGCAGATGTAACACTCCATGTTGTAGTTAAAACTTTGAATAAAGCTGAACACTGAGCTCATAAGTTGTGCCAAATCACAAACTAGGCCACAAGTAATAAGCAATTTGAAACATTATACAAATCATCAAAAAATGCTGATTAATAATTCTAATTCTGTAGATTATTGCTCTGTAGCAGAATTAAATCTTTTTTTTTTTTTTTGTAAATTTCATACATTTATACTTCTTGAGTAATAAGATATGTTATATCGCCCTCTACTGGACATAAAAGGAATTGATAAAACATCTAAATGAAGGGTATGGATAAAGTTACATAATCACTTGGGGGAAAAAAAACAGCATTTTGAATTAATACAAATCAGAAGCAGCATTGTAATTTGACTTTATCATCAACACTGGACCCTTGTCCTCATAAGGACTCTGTAAACAGAACGGTAGATGTTCTCCACCTCTGTTTGCGCATTCAAACACAACAAACAGGAAACAGTCTTTCCAGAGCAGAAAGTCAGAGAGCGATGTCTATCAAACTTCCCAAAGGGACATGCATGTTGTACACGGATCATAGGAATTTTAAGTTAAAACTCTCACATGGACAGTTTAAAACACATGTTCTAATTAAATCAGTCAATCAAAACTTTATTTCTACAGCACTTCTCATGCAAAACAACAATGAGATTAAAAGTTAAAAACTCAGGTAAATGTAAGAATAGAGCCTATCATCTCTTCCAGTTATTCCAGAGGTGAGGACCAGTATGATACATGGAGGTTTTACCAAATGTTTCAGGGATAAATAAGAGTGAGGAACAACCTGACAAGTAATTAGGGCTGGGGCCATTAAAAGTTTTATAAACTTGTAGAATGGTCCATATTTCTAAATACCTGTTGAATGCATAAACAGGAAGTAAAACGAATAAGTTCATATCAAAATGAAATCGAAATCTTTTCACAATCAGAGTACATTAAGGGAAATGGTTTCCTTTGTTAGTTTGTTTTGTGTTTTTGTGACGTGATGGATGTTGTGTGTCTTCCCAGCAGAGGGTAGGAGAGGGGTTCCGCAGAGGTTCGGCTTCTGATTCCGGAAACCAGGTTCCCCTGTCAGGAGCTGGACGACGTCCCAGCAACCTTGCTCAGCTCGCTGAAGATGACCTTTGAACCCTATAAGTGTTTTCTGGATCTGGAGGACAGCAGCCAACAGCTGTGAAGACTTCTTGTCCACTGTTTGTGTTTGCCAAACTGGATCCAGTGGTCCAGTCGTGATCTCTGCAGGATTATGAAGGCAGTTGATGGATGGAGGAACTGTGGACTGAAGATATAAAACCTGCTCGACTCCTTCCTCAGAGAGCGTTTAGAGGGAGGTGAAGTGGCCTTGATCACCTTCAGCCAACATGAACAGCACCTGTTCCTGGGCTCGGAGTTAGAAAACACTTTGTGTTACGACAACTTCTGCTCTTTTTTTTTTTTTTTTTTACCTTTTCTGAGAGTTTGTATTCTCTCTTTTGAAAAGAACAGAGAAGCTTGTTTCATGAGTTCATTCCTAATTGGGGCAGTCACTGGAGTTACGCGTGTGCCTGAGTGTGTGAAATTATACGTGGAAGTGTGTGCGTGGAAGCGGGCAAGAAGTGTGGCGCCAGCTCTTTTTGTACCCTGTAGTAAATGTCTTTGTTGAAATTTAATCCTAAAGCCCCTTCATCAAGACAACATCAGTCCCATCCAAGCCAAGGCCGCCCTTTACGTTGACAAGAATGGAAAAGGCAGAACATTTGCTGTGAGCATCAGAAGAACGTCATTCACTCACATTTCATGTAAAAGTGAAGAAGCGTCTTTGTTGCCACAGCGCTGAGAGCCCCCTGCGTGCTCTGATATTCTGTTTGACTGACCTCTCTTTCATCTGGACAAGAAGGCATGAGGGAGGCCCCTGGAGGTTCTCTGTATGACGTCACCTCACATTGCTTTTTTCTCTTCAGGCAACTCCTCAGGAGCTGCGAGTGCATCCAAAGGGCCTGCTGAGCTACTCAGATCCTTATTTACAGGCAGAAGCTGGTTGCTTTTCATCTTGGGGACCGTAACATGATTACATTTGATTTATTATGAATGGTTTTGATGCTGCCATAAGGTTCTGCTATGTTAGATTTGTTTGTTTTCTTCCAACATACTGTACAGTGCATACTTTAAACAAATCTTGCTTTATCAGATGAAGGAGGACCCAGGTATGCGAAGAAATGTTTCAGTTGTTTCATCTGCATGTACCCTCTATTTGATCGGTGCCAAAAACAACCACAGATCGCCCCTTAAACGTTTTATGCTCATATGAAATCATTCAACCATTATGCTTATAAACCAGTCAAACAAATCTGCATTTCTTTTGAGTTTCAGAGCCAGTGATGAGCGATGGGAGCAGTTTAGATGAGGTGGAGCTTTTTTTGATCAGTTCCTGTTTGTGGCCACTAGAGGTCGCTAAAAGACTTTCACCTCCAGCTCAAATGCAGCAGCACCAAAGAGAAAAAGCTCACAGGCCTCATAACTTGGCCAAAGACAATTAAATAAAAGCAAAAGAAATCAAACCAAACATTTCTTTTTTGAATAAAACTTTAAAACATTTTATTCCTGTCGCAGACTCCACAGTGATTTAAGTAGAATGTTCACTGATCAAGCAGTTCTGCACGAAACACAAAGGAATACCTCTACAGAGAACCAAAAGCAGGAGGCGGTTGGTATGATCCACGATTGACTGATCCGAGCTATATCATATCAAATAAAAAGTGTCTTTTTGAAACTCAGTGCAGTGTTTGTGTACGGCCTCTTCTGATAATGAAAATAAGTTTTAATTTTAATTTTTTATTTGCAAAGACAAAAGTATAAATTTCCTTCAGTGGGATTTAGTCTAAAATACACGTCAACAATCAGCTTTGGTGTTTTTAGGCTCCTCTGTGGGACAAAGATGAAGACTTCCCACAGGAGGAGGTCCAAACAGGATTAATAACAAAGAGGAGAAACCCCTGGATGAGCAGACATCTGGTTGGCTGCCCCTCAGAATAAAGCCTCATTCTGGGCTGTAAACCCAGGCCGGTCGTAACACGGCTGTGACTTATGAAGGGTTTGGGGCTGGAGGGGTATTAACTTTCACAAGGGTGCAAAATCAAAGGGAGTTCCTGTCACCACTGAGGGGGTCTCGGCAACAGGGGTCCCATTCACAGGGAATTCCTCTCCACCACCCTCTGTTGCATCTGTTGACTCAGTCCTTCTGCACGGAGAAAAAGAAAACACTCATTAAAAGCCACACGACTGTGAACTTGATTGCAGCAGGCGAGGACAAACAGCCCCGTCAATGGGTCCAGTTATTTACTTTGAGGCGTGAACATCTTTGAACAGCCCACCATGTTGGTTTCTTCTTTAGGAGCTTCTTCCTCCACCGTCACAATGAGCAGTGTTTGTATTTGGAAAGCTATAATCGTCTAAATAAAATGCTGGATTTTTAAGGCTTTAATTATGACCTGGATAGTTGATGTCACAAACACACGGAAAACGTTAGAAATAAGTGGAACTTGTTGTCATGACGATGTTTATTAAAATTCACATGCAGCCAAAAACCAAATTGAATTGTTCAAACTATTAATACATAAATCACAAACAGCTTTAGATATTTAAATGTTGGATAATCACTTTGCATTGTGGGAGTTGAAAAAAAAATGCATATCAAATTGATTTTTAGCCTAAATCTTGACAAATAGGGACACGTTTTGGAATGAAAATCTAATTATCGACAGCAACACAGGCTTTTTAAAAAATGGTTTCAACATGAATCAGTTTTTGTGAAGGCAAACGTTCATCTTCAGCGTAATTGTCCAGACAACTGGTTTGAACGTAAGTTTTTCTTTTTGCACAAATCACATATCTACATCATAAAGTTTAACAAAAATAGATTTTCACGTCAGTCAGTTTTTAAATACATTTTACACTGAGAAAGGCAGACGATCGGTTTTTCTTTCCCGGTAAAATTTCTTGAAAAGTATACACATCGAAAGCAGCAAAACCTTCACAACGTTACTGAAAAAAGGCTTCAAGTTTTATTTAAAGGTGCGTTGCTTCAAACAGCACACAGTTATTTTACCCACCAAACATTTTCTTATGGTTCTACTATGAGTTTTGACAAGAAAACAAAATGATCAGGGAGCTGAATGCACGCCCTGTAGTGCAAATCTATGGCGGTGAGTGTGAATCCCAGTCGTTTGACTTTACTCTCTTTTAATGGTGAGCATCGCGTCTGGGCTCGGTCCAGTCTGCCCGGATCGGCCTTTCCTGGTCTGGTGAGTTTTGACATGTTTGGAGAGGTGGTCGCTCCTCATGAATCTCTTGCCACATTGTTGGCAACCGAAGCGCTTCTCTCCGGTGTGGGTGCGAAGGTGCCGCTGAAGCTCATCGGAGCGGGTGAAGCTCTTGCCGCAGAAGAGCCAGTTACATATGAAGGGCCTCTCTCCAGCATGCCAGCGCAGATGTGCCTTCAGGTGAGACGTCTTCTTGTACACTTTGCCGCACTCCGGGATGTGGCAGATGTGCAGTCTCTTCTTCCCAAACTCCAGCCCCCCGCCGTTGGCCTGGCAGTTGGGACACTTGCAGCGGCGGCAGCGGCGCGTGGAGCCCAGCAGACCCTTGGAGGTTCCCTGCAGAAGAGCAGCGATCTGAGGCTGGTGACCCAACACCAGCTGTCTGCTCAGGGAGAAGGGATGGCTGGCAGGCGTGGTATTGGTTTGTGGAAGGCTCCACCACTGCTGCCCTTCCTCTACGTGGCCCCCCGACAGGTGGTGCCTGGGTGAGGGGTTCTGGAGGAAGCTGGGGAAGTTCTGTCCCACGGCGTTGGGATAATAAGGACCGTTGGCCTGCGGCTGGGAAGACAGCACTTTAACAGGGGACAGTTCAAAGGAGTAGGAGGACGCCGGTTCGGCTGGAGGGGTAAGAGGCAGCTCGTGGTGATGATGATGGGGGTGATGATGGTGGTGATGGTGATGATGATGACCCAGGCCGGACTGCATGTGTCCAGGGAACTGCACCTTGGGCACCGTGAAGGTCATCTGGTGCGTGCTGAGGGCGGTGCTGGGCGTCATGTCGTTGCTCCAAAGCTGAAACATCCCAGATGTGGAGCTGACGGTACCTTCGTACGGGAACTGGGAGCCGTCGGAGCCCATCGCGCCCCCCACCTGCCAGGCCTGGCTGCAGGTGGTGGCCAGGATGGAGAGGGCGTTAGGTGGTCCCTCTGGAGAGGAGCTGGGCGTCCGGTCCTGATGAGACACAAACACGCATCAGAATCCACTGGAACAAATTAAAGTCTGTGAACTTCTTCAACAAATGACAGTTCAGAACCTGAGAAGCTGGTTCCATTAAACCTGACTGTTTAAATGTACAAAGTAAAAAAAAAAAATAAAACTTTGTTCTTATCAGAAATAGATTCAAAAGATTTGTAATTCACCCAAAAGCACCAAAACAGCTGAAAGTCCAGTACGGAAAGCACAGCAGGCCAATTTCTATTCAGCAAAAAAATATAATTTTTTTGACAACTAAAGTTGGTATTTTATTAGTGGTATTTTGTTGCCTTAAACTATCAAGAAATGAACAAAAGCAGCTTTTTAAATTGAAAGCAGAAAAAAAAAAAAATCCAACATGAATCAATCGTCTAATTCCAACAACACGCACGTCAGTGATGGTTTCACCACTATTTTAATCTACAAAAATCCAACACTTTGACTCTTTCACACCATTAACATGTTTGAAAATTGCCTTTTGAAGAACTTTTATGAAGGCATCGTTTCAAATAAAAAAAAAGTTAAGACTCCTTCAAGCAAAAGTGAAAAAAAAAAAAAGTTGCTAAAAAGCGAGACATGCAGATCAGGAAAATATGAGGTGAAGCAAGAAGAAGAAACACAAGAACAAACCTGTAAAAAGGTGTGTAAGAAGTTGTCAGTCCTTTGTATGGTCAGCGCAGCCATGTGTCCTCGCGCTCCGGTTTGACGCACCTGCAGCGCAAAACTGCCGCTCCAGCTGGACGGAGACAAGAAGAACACAACAGGAAAAGATGCTCACTTCGGAACTCGGGAGGACTCCTAAACCGACTCCTCCTCTCCTCCAGGCAAAAAAAAATCTTCAATCGGAGCAGAAACAACAGAAGCAAAGTTCATCTGAAGTTGGAGGCGCGCCGTTAATCCGCGCGCGCATCTGAGAGGCGCCGCAGCTGCAGCTCCTCTTTATGGAGAAACATGCTCCTCTCCGCGGGGTCTCCACTGTGATGCAGGAGGTGGCAGTGCAGGGGAGGTGGGGGCTTGTTAGGTGAGGGGGTGGGCTACTCATAATTTCACTCAATTTCAACCAAATGCTGACCCCGAGAACTGACTCCTCCTCCGATTGTTCTGAAAAAGGCATCACACAGCAGCTTGAACTTCCCTGAGCATCCCCATCCCTTTGTCTTAGAATAAACCCACAAAACTATTAGAGCAAGTGATTAAAAATAACATTTTTAAACCGTTACATCTTGTATTTCAGCATTTTTTCCCCAACCCCACAGAGGAATATGTTTAGCTCCCCCAACAAAATGCTTAGTCTGTAAAAGATCTAAAAGATGTTTTATTTAAGCCACATAAGTGAAAATATCCTTAACTCTGGGAGGATTTGCTGATCCAGTTCCTTTGTGGGGATTCAAATGAAGATACATTAAAAAAAAAGATGATGATTCATGTTCAATAATAGAAAAATCCAACAAAGTTAATTCAGCTCCACTAGTTCTTTTTGTTGAGACGTTTCGTCTTTCATCCAGAGGACTTCATCAGACCAAGGAGCCACAACAAACTCAGTCTTTCTTCCCATATCGATAATGGTGGTGCTCAGCAACTCCTCGGACCGATCAAGTCTTCTGGATGAACGACGAAAACTGTTCATTGGATCTGACTTAACTTTTAAATGTGTTGTTTTTGTTTACGTCAATCGCTGGTGAATGGATGCAACAGATCTGCAAAAACACCAACATCCATCAGCCACGTGACCATATTTTACTTATTATTGCCCTACATTGTTGTATGTTTGTCTGTTAGCAAAATATCTAATGAACCACTGGACAAACTCAGAAAGAAAATATTGTCTACAGCAGGGGTCTGCAACCTGCGGCTCTGGAGCCACATGCGGCTCTTTGGTCCCGCTGCAGCGGCGCTTTCCAGCTTTGACCAAATCTGAAATAAAACTGAATTTTATTGGTTGTTATATAACAGCAACTAAAAGGGCTAGTTTTAGAAGTTTTCCTGTAATTAATTTTACAAATATATGAATACTAGAAACATTACAAGGAGTTAAAAAATACTTTCATTTTATGGTTTATTTCTTCAAAGTAGGATACTTAATTTTTTTTTAAACAAATAAAAAATAATAAAACTCACATAAGAATACAGTTTATTGTTTTAGTGTTTAGAAATTGGCAATTTATTTCCCTTCTTTACAAGAGTATCGTCTTTTATTTGGTCTTAGATGTATCAATAAATGTTAAAAATCATTAGATATTTTTATAATCACCCAAAAGCACCCTCCAACAAACTTAAAGTGGTCTGCAGGCCACCAGTTGAGAATCCCAGTTACAGCAGGTATTGTGGATATGTGTTTAATTTAGTGAACAAAGGGGCAGAAATGGCTCTTTTGATCGTAAAGGTTGTAGACCCCTGGTCTATGTACAGCTGGCTCCTCCTAATAAACAATGCAAACTTACTTAGCTTGTTGTGCGCGGTTTTGTGTGTTTGTCCCCAATTTGATCCACTTTAAGTGGAATTTAAAATGTTTCTTATGAGTCAGTTTTTTTTTTACTTATTATTTACAGTTCTTCCATCCAGGATGCAAATATCCACCCCACTAATGTTTATGTCTGGGAGCTGCTACTGAGTAGCAAGATGGATTCCACAGTTAAGCCTTTTGATTAAAAAAAGGTTATAACTCCACCACTTTGATAGATATTGAGCTAAACTTTAGTGTGGTAGTAGCCGAGCATCATTCCCACGATTGCTGACAAAGTTAATCAACATTTGTCAACACAGAAACGACCATAACTCAATCAGTTTAATAGACACTGAGCTAAACGTTGCTGTGGTGAAAGATGTCAACTTCAGATCCTCTCTGAGTTTTTTTTTTTTAATAACAGCTAGAACTCTGTCCCTTCACAGAATAAATCTTTAGTTCAAAATTTTGGCACAAAATGCTGAAGGCCATGTAAAAAAAATTACATACTTTTAAATTATGAAACGAAGCAACAACAACATTAACTCAATATGATAACTGAACATTATCATAAATGGATGAGTTAATTAAAGACATGCGGGTAATTCATTATACAGTATTCAGTTAAATCAGATACTGTGTCTCCTGCAGTCACACACTTCAGCTCACACACACTATTTTCCCCCTCACAAAGCTAATTGATAAAACTCAATCAAAGCCTCCAGAGTTCTCACCAGTAGGCGACGCGTCAAGAAAAAGCTGCCCTGTGTGACATTCTCACATTTCAGGGTTCACGTAAAGGCCGCCTCAGATGTGCTCCATTAAATGCAGATCGGGGCTTAATCTCATTCTGTAACTCCGCTCACCATTACAATGTTAAGAGTTTAAATCCAGGCCGGGAACCTGCTTCTCATGTAAATTCCTGCTTTCTCACTTTATCTGCTCCTCTGTTTGACCAGGCTGGGATCCCTAAACAAACACCTCCAGAAGCCACCTGAAGGTGCAGAATTTGAACATAAATGCGAAGTTTCTTTTCCTTAATGGTGTGCTTACATTAACAGCTTTTAAATAAATGTACCCCTATTTAGGTTAATGCGACGTTACAGTCCCATTTGGTTTATACCGAACGAGTAAAATGCAATTTTTAGCTACTTTGCAACATTTTTTCCAGGACCTTCCAATAAAACTATATATTTTTTGTGTGTCTATATATTTTATTTGTTTTTTTGCTTATTCAAGCACATTTGAAAACATTGAGAAATCCTCCTGATAAAAATGTCTTAGTAAAGGACAAATCACAAATGATTTTTAGTAAGAGGTGTATTTCACCAGGTTAGGAGTGCAGCTGCATTGAACGTTGCACGCTATATGTTTTATTTCCTGTGTGTGTGTGTGTGTGTGTTAAACAGTCTAATTCCAGATGTAAGAAAACAGCAGAAGAGAAGGATAGAGTGCATGTTGAAGGCAGAAGTGTACCATGTCTGTGCTTTATTACGGAGCAGAAGTTGTTAATTACCCTGCTTCTTATTTCCTGTCCCCGCTATACCCCCCCGCTTCAACGCCACCCCACCCCCACTGTACTGCATCCCAGATGAGTGTCTTTGAAGTGCAAAGTACTCTCTCCTCACTTTGAACTGTGAAAACAATGCTCATGTGGTGGTTGCTTACCTTCCCCATGTTACCTCATTTAAATAGACCTGGATAAGGCCTCGGCGGCGTTCAAGGGAAAACTCATTTCCAGAGAAAGAGGTCCCTGTGTTCATTAAACAGCTGGTGAGACCGCTGCTTATCAGAGCAAAAGGCCCGTGCGCCGCTCTGATTGGGTCCACCAGCAAATTCAGAACGGTCGGAAACCACAAGATGATGCAGATGTTTTCATGTAACTATTTCTAGACAGCAAATATGCACAAGACAAACTGTAACTGCATCCAAAACAGAATAAAACCCTCGAGGCCTTTTGTGATTATTTGTTGAAAATCTTTTTAGTCTGTTTCCTCTGGACATGTTCTTCTTTGTTAAAACGTGTCGATTTTTTCTCCAAAAGACTTTTCTACTCTAAAAAGTTTCAGCACAGAAGAACTTGTCCAGAGGACCTGACTCAACCGTGTTGGATTATTGAGCATGCGTCAGGACTTTTTTTAAGGTTCCCTGTTTTAAATGGAGGGCAAATAGTGTCTGTGCTGCAGACGGAACCCGTTTTAAGCTCAGAGTGTACATGTAGAATATGCAGCAGGTACTCAAGCTGTTTTATTTTATCCTCCCTGGGGGGTAGTTTAAAAGCCTCAGATCACTAAATTGTCCCAGCTGTCTTGACCATCTGCACTTGAAAACAGGGCCGCCACAGAGGAGAGCAGCCTTTGTGCTGGTGGCCACGTCAAAAAGCTGGTTTTACAGCACCGTTCAATGGCTCTCGTGTGACAAATGTGTCCTAATGGTTGAAGCAGACAGACGTAAAGGCCTGCAGCTACGCTGTAGGGCTCCGTTCTTCAAGTATTCAACAAGCCAAAACTGGACAAGATGGCACAGTTATCTCTTGAGCCTTTGTGTCCTTGGACTGAAAAGCAACAGCTGGACTTTACAGTACAACAATGTGGAGACTCATGACTCAAGAGTGCTTTAATCTACTGTAAACGCACAGAGAAAAGAAAAAACAAAAAAACAAATGGTACTTTTTTTTCTATTTTTACAAAAATCTTTCCCAGAAGCTAAGAGAAATAAGAAAAACACATCACTTACCGTATTTTTTGGCCTATAAGTTGCGTTTGTGTGTGTGTGTGTGACTAATTTGCATGCCCTGCGACTTATACGCTGAAGCGATGTATTTATGGGTCCCCCATGTTCATAAATCAATTTTTGGCTGAGATATGACTGTTTTCATTCATTCTAAATGAAAATATTGAACACTACCATTTTCAGCTGCTAGATGGCACTCGAGTGGTATGGCATGCCATTGTGTCATCTAGTAGGTAAACGTGCCTATTAATGACACAATTGGCTTGTCATAGCAGAATCCTTTGTTCAGCTCGCCTGGTGTAACGGTCAAATCAGCTTCATTTTGCTGCGCTGCCCCAGCAAAATGCAGCTAATTTAACCACTGAAGTGGATTTATTAAGTAGAAGTTCAACTGAGACACACCTTTGCTATAATGTTGAGCAAACAAATTGTTTTAGGTGCTTATCTTGTTAAATTTTGAAGAAATGTGCAGCAGTCCTCCTTCCTGATTTTCTCCTTCAGAGCACCCTCCCAGAGCACCGAGACAGCTAATACTTTTTAAATACAACTGATTTGACCGTCAAAGTGCATTTATTAAGTGAAAGTTAGACTGAGACACATTTTTGCTTTAGTGTTAATTTTGTTAAATTCTTGCTAAAGACCTCTCGTCCACCCTCCTGCAGCAGCCATTTGGCAGTCAATATATATATTTTTTGCACAACACCAGCCCACATTTCCAGGTTTGGCCCACATTTCTGGGTTCTCAGTGGTGATGTTTAAAAAACAAGACGCATCAGCGGTGACACATAATAGATGCGACGTAAACGGCGAAGCAAATTACTGTATTTATATCAGACATGTATTTGGACTGATGTGACTTATAGGGCGGTGCAACGTGTTTAGCAGAAAATATGGTATATTATTTGATACGATCAATAAGTAGGATTTGACAACTGGTGAAGTCACTATATACGTAAACATTACTGTCTCCGAAAAATTACAAAAAAAAAAAAAGAAATTGAGATTAAACCTTGGAGTGTTTGCTTCAGTTTATTTGAATAAAATGTCATGAAAAATAAAAAATACAACAATTTAGGACTGATACAACAAAGTTAAGTCAGGTCCTCTGGACAGTTTATTTTCGTTGAAACATTTCGTCTTTCATCCAAAAGACTTCATCAGTCTGAGGAGCCACAGTAAACTCAGTCTTATAAATAGCACCTTATAGTGAGTGGGTCAACCAGTTTTATGGTGCTCAGATTCTGTAGTCCGCCCTCTCCCCCACTGACACATTTGAGGCAGTCATGGCCAAAGGATATAAAGTAAATACAGGTAGCCCTCGACTTAAGGCGCCCTCGACTTACAGCAACTCGGACTTAAGAACGGGTGTGCAGCGCAGTGTTAACATACATTTTACATGTATTTCCTCG
>JARVGS010000127.1:21061554-21092585 GCA_031762315.1 Hypsolebias antenori
CCCCCCCCCCACAGACAGTGTTTATAATCTTTTGAGCGAGATTGCTATTGGTAGAGTTTATGGCCCACCATCAAAAGCAAATAGGCAATAAATGTTTTGCTTGGTTGTGTGTAATTTTGCCTGTTGTGTTAGCAAAATATTTCATGACCCACTAGACAGATTTAACTGAAACAGGCAGAAATGACCGGTGATCTTTGGGTGTTGTCTACAACCACTAATCAAATTTAGCCAATGAAAGAGCAGCTATAACTTAGCTAGGATGCATTTCTTTAAGAGCCAACTAGGCCTTTAATTTAAATATATGATCAAAACACCAGACCACGGTGAGTGTTATTGTTGCTGTTAGTATAATATCCCTTTTCTACTCATAAAAAAATAAATAAAATAAAGAAGAAAAAACTGCCACAAGTGAGTTGTGTCCTTCTGTCCCAGGGGACTCGGAGTGGATTGGGAGGGATTTGTGCACTACGCTGACAGATGGGTCCTTGTTCCTGTCTTTTTCTTCATCTCTATCTCCCTCTCCCTCTTTTGCTAAAACACACACACGCACACACCAAGATCACAAGAATACAATGGGAATTAAAGCTCCGGTCTATGCACATGCTCTCCGGCCCGCTTCGGAAAGCTGAGCCCTTTGTAGGGATCATAAAAGATGGAGGCAAGTCGTCGGGGCCTGATGTGGCACAGGGTGGCAACTGGCAAGGATTTATATTGTTGGCAAACTACGAGTTGAATTCACTTCTACATACATCTGCATTGTTTCCAACTGTTTTGCACACTTTATTTGAGTTTCTAATCTATATTAGGCTTAAATGTGATTAATGTTCTGTGAGTTACACATGCACTTCACACAATCTAAAAAAAAAACTAACTTTTATATTCAGGTGAGATTTTTTTTTTCTCTCCATGAAACATTTTTTTTTTCTCTCCATGAAACAAGATTTGGTGCATTTCAAAGTTTGAATTATATTTCACAAATTTCACAGAAACCAATGTTTAAACATGAATTTTTTTATTGGTTTAAATTCAGATTGTTGTCAGATTGTAAGATGCAGTTGTGTTTTTAATTTTCCATGGCAGCAAACTGAAATATCTGACAGATTTCAAATAGAAATGCATTCACTTTTTTTTTAATTTAAAAAGGCTTTAAGGTCTTGAATTGCCTTTTTTTTTTTTTTTTTTTTTTTTTTTTTAGAAACTTTTGGCTCTTATCAGGTTCAGCATCATCATCATTAATATAAAATATATATCTAGAACATGGGTTGTCAAGTCCATTAAACTAGTATGTCAATAACTTAAATTTCAGGACACCATGGTGAATTTTGATAAGATCTGTATTGCAGCAGTTCATCTTGACACTATAAGCAGATTGATTGTCACTTATTCCTCTTTGCTTTGAGATAATGGGTTAGGGAAGCATTCCAATCCAGCAGAAATGTGGCTACAGAATGGGAATCGAGCCTGAGGGCAATTCTCACTAAGTGAGGAGAGAGGGCCATTAAACAAAGGTGCCCGTGGTTTCAGATTCAGGATACTTTACAACCTCCATCCCAGGACATCAACACTGTTTTTTTTTTGGTGTGCAGTTGGATGAGTTGGGGGGGGGGGGGGGAAACCATCTGCCACGCTACTGGTCCTTGGAGAGATGGGCATATCCCTGGGGTGTTTTGGAGAGAGAGGGTCTGAAAGGATTACGCCCAACCACTAATCAACAACGCTAATCTGTGGGCCCCCACACAAAATCCCGTCGGATCCTAACAACAATTTGAGACAGAGGATAAAAATCTCTCTGTACGGGGACATTTTTCAGATAATGAACGACATGTAAAACGGACAAAGACAGGTGATCTTTTGTTTGAAGGAGAAGCAACAGCAAAGGTGTGATTGGCAGGGAGCCACACGGTGCATCTGTGATCAGGTGCAAGTATCCCACAAGTGGCCCAGTCTGAATCCCAGTGTGACCATTATGCAAATAGGGCAACTAGACAAGCCTCAGAAATAAATTTGCCGAATGGAAGAAACCATTACACTAATCAAAATCAACGGCAGAATCTTTTCATTGTAAAGAAAATATTTCTGTTAGAGCACATTGTCTGTTAAATGCTTTGCATTCAGTTTAGAAAGCTTGATTAGATTTTATTTTATTTTTTTCCTTGTATGTACTTCACTATCATCCGACTGCAAGGTGAGCTCTGCAGAGCGGTTCCCCTTGAGCTTTATTCAAATGTCTCATCACAGCAGGAACCTACAGTACGTGCAGCTGCTGAGCTGTTGTCTTGGCAGGTCCCAGCTTCCAAATAGCAGACAATCAAGTTGCCACAAGTTTCATGCCCCTCCTTTCAGTGTGGTTTTGATGTCTTGGGTTTGTGGGGTCTGGATTTGGTCGATTTAAAGCTCCACGGAGCTATAAAACAGATGCATAATGCTAGTGCCAGTCCTCCAGGGCATAGGGAACCGGAGCATCCTGGCCTGCACCTCCTCTGCCTCCTGCAGAATACCCACTGGCTAGGCTGCCTCTAAGCTCCCTCTCCCTTCAGCCTCATTGTTTATTAGGCCCACCACTGTCAATATTAAGCCTGGCTAATGTGATCTAGAAGCAGCTGGAGCAGCCCTGATTATTACCATGACACAGTCGACTGAGGGTGTAATATCATTAAAAATAAATCAGGTGGTTTGGAGATTTGCTGATGCAGGGAGGACTCTGAATGACATTAGTTGGGAGAGCTGCCATAATTTCATTAGTCTGTTGGGGCACCTCGGAGGAGCTGTTAAAACATTTCCTTTAAGTTGGAGTAATTGAATCTGCTTTCACAACACTCAACATTAAATGAGGGGAATTGATCATTTTCCAATTTTATATCTGGTGGTTCAGAGAAGAAAGTTTTGGAAAAACACCAACACGACACAAAAGGGATACTATTTTAATTTTCTAATTATTGCATAGAGCCATACTGTTGATAATCCAGAGCAGACACACAGGATATTCCTGAAATTATCTCTTGCCTGTTGTGGATTATTGTTGGAAACGATAAAGAAAACGTGAGGCCCTGCTAATCTGCTTAAACTGTTTGACACTGAGCTGTCTGCTCGGCAGACTCCTCAGCGAATCAGCTGCAGGACAGACCGCAGGCTGACACAATCTATTATCATATCAAACAATTGAAGTCTCGAGAATAAACACATTCTGCGATTGTAATTTATCTCACTCCATATTATTTTATTTTTGTTAAGGACATAATTTTATGAATTTTTGTTGTTGGTGTACCTTTTTAAAACCATATGTCTGGTGTGCCAATAAAAACCCTGAAGCGCTGTTGTGTCGCACAGCGAGGTCTTACATCCTTATTGTTCCGATGCACGAGGCGCATAAACGATGATTTTAGGGCCTAATGAGTGTTATGGATGGAGGGGTGGATTATGGATGGTGGGTGGATGGATGTTGGATGGATGGCACTTCATGATCCACTTCTCTGTGCGGAATGACAATGCTGTGTGTTATAGTGACATCTACTGTTTTTTCTTTAGACTGCAGAGTCCCTTTGGTTAATGTGATTCTTTAGTTTATCTGTAATATCCTAAATGTTCAGCAGTTTCTCATTAAGAAGCAGCACATGGTGCTGATAGTAGAATGGTTATTGTATTTATGTTGAATAGAATATAACAAGCTCATGAAAGAGTTTCAACAAATGTGACATTGTGAAATATAAACTAAAGCCAACAATTAAAGAAAAAACCAAATGAAGGTATTTTTAACTTTATGGTAAAATATAACATGAGTAACAGTTGGGGAAATGTGCACTTCTGTATCTTTGAAGAGGAAAAACAGATAATTCAAGCTTGTGTTTTATTTTATATTTTTAAGGGGAGAAAACATATTAGCTGGAAGTTTTTTATGAAGACGCGTTATAAATGCTTTGACAGGAAAAACGTTGAAAATATTATGGTTGTGATTGTATTGTCCAGAGTTCTGCACAGAAAAATACATGATTCTGTGAAATTATGGAGCTCGGGGAAACTTTGAAAAGCATTGGCTGACATCAGTAAAATTAATGATGCAAGAAGTAAAATGAAGCTATAAACAAGATCAAAAGTGAACATCTTTTTATGGCCAAAGTCATAAAACCCAACTGGAGGAGAGCCCATATTTCCAGATTACATCATCATAAAGGGGAATCAGGCTGCAACTGTAGTGTTCAAGCCATTTGATGACCTTATATCCATGTTTTAAATAAATAAGTTAAGCCAACTATTAAAATGTGGCAAATTGTGATTGCTGCACAAAATACACATTTCCACAAACAGGACTTTTCTTATTATGGTATTTTCCTCGTCTGAGTTAATCAGAAATATCCTGCAAGTTTTGTGGAGAGGAGTCGAACAGTTTGTTTCCAATTGGCTCAATAGAACGTCCTGATGCTGCTCAAAAATCCAGGTAGATAGATCTAACAAAGGTAAGTCATGTCCTCTGGACAAATTCTTCTTTGCTGATACATTTAGTCTTTTGTTCAAAAAGTATTTTATTCAAAAGGCTTTTTGAATAAAATAGTAAATGTATCAGCAAAGAAGAATCTGTCCAGACACGACATAACCTTGTTAGACTGTCAATAGAATTTTTTTTTCATAACCTCTCGCTCATTTTAAGCAACCAAACAAACTAATGTGTGTTTCTTAGAAATTTTGACTATACCATATTGTTTCTGCTTCACCTTCGCTGCCCCAAGCGCATACAGAAATACACGCATTTCTAACGCAAAGATGCATGTGCTTGGATTCAGCAGTCAAATCTAAATGTGTGTTCTGTGTTGTTTAGTTGTCATATGCAGGTTAGCACAAGGTCAACAATGCAATGAAATGTTCAGGATGAGAAGAAAAAATTTGACTCTCTAAAAACAAACAAACAAACAAAAAAGAAATACTTAAGCATACATGCAATAATAAAAGTAAAATAAAGTAGCAAAAAGTGAAAAAAGAAATATTATATTTACAAAGTCATAGAGAATATTGTAAACAACAATAGGGTAGAATATTTAAGTGCAAGTAGAATGACTATGAATAAGTAATTCAAGGTAGTAATATTAGCTTAAATGCACATGATATATATTGCACAGTAACATAAACGACATGTGTGACAGGTTGTTGCAGGTAGTGAGTAACATTGAGATTAATTGAATTATGATGGTAAGGTAGTGACATACATGATACAGCCACATAGTGCAGCAGCAATAAACATCTTTTTGTGCACAATGACAGACTCCTGTATCGTTTGCATGAGGGCAGATGGAAAAGTCCTTGTGCTTGGTTGGTGTGGTCCTTAATGATGCTGCGTGCTTTACGCAGACATCAGCTGTGGTAGATGCCCTGGATGACTGCTACCAGTGATGTCCTCTGCTGTTTGCACCACCCTCTGATGGGTGCAACTCCCATACCACCCTGTAATGCAGCCTGTCAGCAGGCTCTCAGTGGTGCACATATAAAAGTTGGTGAGGATGCTGGTGTTTGTACCAAACTTCTTTAGTCTTCTTAGGAAGTAGAGTCTTTTTCGGGCTTTCTTGACCACAGTGTCTTAAAGTCCAGGACAGCTCCTCAGTAATGTGAACAATGAGGAACTTGAAGCTGCTGACCTGCTCCACCTCAGCATTGTTTCTGTAGATGGTGGAGTGCTGGCCTCCTAAAGTCCACTATCATCTCCTTCATTTTGCTGACATTTAGAGAGAGGTTACTTTCCTGACACCAGCTGATCTGTGATTTCACTTCGTCTCTGTAGGCACTCTCATTGTTGTTGGTGATGAGGTCCAAGATGGTGATGTCATCATCAGTATAGTTGAGGATGACGACTGAGCTGTACTCGTGCAGTCATGTGTAAATAGAGAGTACAAAATCTGTCTTTTCATTTTGCACTCATCTCCACACCTACACCTCGTAAAATGCTTCACATTTTCACTCACATGCTCTTTCATACATCCACCTCTGCTTCGTCCACCTTCTGAGCTTCATCAGCGTCACACTGCTGCTCTCCTCCTCCTCCTCCCCTCTCCTCTACTGGATTCACACAGCTACTCTTCGTTGCTCTGTTTGAAAAGTGCAGCAGCCGCACTAAAACAACTGTTGCAGAGATTTCTCACCGATTTCTGGTCATCCAGAACATCAGGAATGGCACCAAAAAGAGAACCCTTGGTTAAAAAGTCTCCTTCGCCAGAGGCCCAACCACAGCTGGGTCCTCCCTACCCGTGCCTGCCTGCAGCTCCTGCAGCTCCAAAATCCATTCCAGAGCAGAAGCCGAGGATGCTGCGTCCTTCCGATTCACCATTTGACCCCAGTACTTTGGAGGTGAGTGGATTAGCTGATATTATGCTAATTTGGGGTATTCATTATTTGTGTATTTTCATTCAAACCTATGTCATACATATATCGTTCACACACAAGATGTATGTAGGCTGTAATTAATTTAATTAACAATATTGGATATTAGAATGGGATGATTTTATTTTAATGTACATGAGATTGTTCGCAAGTTATTCTAAAATAATTAGCCCACATTCTGCAGCTTCAATCTGAAATTAGAACAAATCTAACTTTAGAACTAAAATGGGCCACAGACTGTCTGTCAATGACCTTCATAGACAGTTTCCTGCTACACAATGAGATATTTTTCTTCTCAGTAAGGATCAGGATTTCTGTTCAAAAATTGAAATCAAACCACAATAAGTTATTTTTGCAAAAGAAAATCCATCTTCACGAAAACTGCAAAAAAAAAAAAAAAGACAAATCAGGGGCTTATCCATGCCTATAAGGGCAAGTGGTACTCCCAAATGTTTGAAATGATTTTTCTCTCAGCTTATCCTCTCAGTTTCCTGTCACAGAGTTAAAATAAATTATTCAGCACAAAACAAACAAGTTGTTTACATTTCTTGCAATATGACTGACATAAGTGTGTGAAATTTAAATATTTGATCATCAATGCACCACCGTTTCATTATTAAAGTGGTGAAAAATCACAAATTGATGATGCCCCACACAAGAGAGTTTGTTGTTTAGTTTGGCTGATACTTGAGCTTTGCTGCCACCTTCATCAGCCTTTTGTGTTACACTGCACTGCATGGGTTTGTGAAGCGAGACTGTCCTATTTAGCCTGTGAGGAGAAGTAGGCCACTGCCCACAGGAAAGACTTACGCCTGGGCAAAGACAGTAAGTAGATTGAAAGGGCTGTTAGGAAAAGCAAGTTCACTGACCTCCATCATTCATGCATGTCCAGCTCCATCCTTAATACAAAGTAATCAAGAACTTTCATCATTTTTGTTCAGTTTTAGATGGACTTTGGGATAATATATTCCAGGGAACCTTCCAAGATCTCACATTGTATAGTGCGTTTCTGAGAACATCAGCTGCTTGCAGAGTCAGATCGTTCCCCTATTCCCAGTCTTGTACCATTCATCCTGTTAGTTTTCAACCTACATAGTTGTATTTCTCACAGAGTAGGTGCACTGATCATCATGAAATTCACTGTTGCTTTCAGATGAGATTCTGACCAACTTTTAAACGTTTGTACCAAGATATTTCTACACCTTGCTTGATCTGGTCATTATTTCAACCATTCATGATGGACTGGCAAACTGCCCAGTTGTACAGTCTTGTATCCAGTGACAGTTGGAGATAAGTACCTGTTTTCTGCAACCGTCCTGCACAAGATCAAGCAAAATAAATGGATACATCAATTGATGCTGCTGTACTCCCAGTTAATCCTACTTCCAAAAAAAAAAAAAAAAAAAAAAAAAACAACCTGGAAATCGTCATGAGATCTCTGACTCAGGAAGAGATCGCACAAATCAATGAGTGTCAGCTGAAGTACTGGAGAATGGTTGTGTTTACCATGTTGGCCAAATTAGCTTGGCCCAGTTCAAATGTGCAGATCTTGGGTGTTTGCTCGGGTGGATGCTGTGTTCCTCGGATCATGCTTAACATTTTTTCAGGCTTTTTTTTTTAATGGCACAGAGTGCTTCAAAGTATGATAAGCTCTTTATAATTATCTTTTTTCCTCTATCTCTCTCTCTCTCTTCAGCACTAGAGACCTGCATTTTAAAGTCTTGCAGAAGAAATAAACGTGTTCTGCTATCAGAAACAATGGTTGCAGTTACACTTCTTGTTTGCGTTATTCAACAATAAATGATCATTTAAATGGATAGTTCTTTATAATCTAATAAAGAGCTCGGGCAATTATGTGGGAGTGGTGGCGCAGAGGTTAAGAAGGTGAGCTTGTGATCGGAAGATCGCCGGTTCAAGCCCCCGTACCGACAACATCAAGAATGTGGGTGGGATAAGTGAAGCAGTCACACCTCTCTCCACCCTCATCTGCCCCACTCTGGGCCCTTGAGCAAGGCCCTTAACCCACATCATCTGCTCACCTGGGCACCCTGCTCCCCCGGGCACAGAGAGCTGTGGTAAATGGTAATGGTAAATGGAGCTTACTTATATAGCGCTTTCCAGCCCCTATGAGGGGCCCCAAAGCGCTTCACAGTAGCTCTGGTAGCTCTGTGGTTGTGTCAGGAAGGGCATCCGGCGTAAAAGCAATTGCCAAGTCTTCATGCGATAGTTCGCTGTGGTGACCCCTAACGAAGGGAGATGCCGAAAGAAGGGAAAAAAAAAAAAAAAGAGATTGGGCAATGTGATTAGTACAGTCCCTTCACAGCAAAGCTCTTCAGTTCTACTCATTCTGCTTGAGTTTGGATCATCCCCTCCAAATATTCATCGAATTATATTATATCCTTCAAAATGCATTTAAATGTTACTGCAATCACAAACAGGATTGTCCAGTAGGTTTAAGATCTATAAAGTGTGTGATGTATACAAACAGCAGCAGCCTGATGCTGCTTCTATATATGGTGTGCAGCAGCAGTTAATCCGGTCTTCCTACTTCGACGTCTGTTCGCACGTTCTGTGACGTCATTACGCAGCGGAGCGAAGGTTTTTCTCGCTCTGCCTTGGGCCGGGTTACAGTCTTTGGTTTTGCCGTCGATTCGGGACACACCTCAGCCTGCACAAAAATGGTAGGATTTCTTCGTTTCACACAACTAAATAGCCATAGCTCAGCTGTACAAGTTGATATGAATATTTAACAAGAATCTATATTATATTGCTTTTACAAAATGAGCTTAACGTCTGAAAAAGCCTCTCCTGTCCCAAGCGGAAGTGCAACTTTTTTAAGCTAGCGTTAGCTTTGTCCGTAAAATTACACGGTGATCTTTTTGAATTGCTTGTATGTTTGTCTGATTGAAGTTTTATGAATTTGCTTTAGTTGGACACTATCCTAGCTTTACAATAAAGTAAAATATGTCAGAGCCACTGACGTCAACCCGATGGATTTGCTCATCAGAAACAACCATTTTCATCTCACTTAATTTCTTCCTGAACAGTCTGACTTCTCGGAAGATCAAATCCTCGGTAAGTGTTTGAATGCGTGTGTTTGTGGGGACATTTCCATCAGATTCTTCTTGTTTTGCATGCTTACATTCTTGATCGTGTCCGGTGAAACTTTGCCCCGTTTCGCTGCTTGTCACCCGCTTCTCGCAGTAGACGTGGTTTCGGCTTGTTCTTTCTTCTCTGTAGCTGTATTTTCTTGTATCACTTTTCTTCTTGCAACTGCTTGATCTTTTCAGATCGAATTTAACCTGGATCAAATCCATGGTAAGTCGGCGAAAGTGTCTCACCTTGCACAAAAACAAAAAAGAAACCAAAAAAAAAAACCAGCAGCAGTTATGGGTGTGTAAGGTGTGATCTGCATGTCAGTTCTGGAGCCATATGTTTCGTAAATACGAATAAAACCCTCTCTGTACAGTTGTCTAGTACATCAAAATCATTACACAATGTATAAATCTCGTCATTCTTGACCGGTCTTGTGATGTTTTTTGTTTATAAGATGTTTTTACAAAGCCAAACGTAGTCTTATTACACTGTTGGATCCTGCTTTTATCAGATAGTTGTTGTCTTGCTTTAGTAGCTCATCTGCTTTGTGCCCATTTTTGGTGCTGGATAAAGTGGTGGATGGTTTTTTTTTTTTTTTTTTTTGGGTTTGTTTGTTTCAGAGCTGGTTTGTTTAAATACTGACATAATAGGCCATGGTACTCTCACTCTCCTCCTCCTTTCCTCCCCTCCTCTGATACCAAATATGGTGCTGGGAATAGCGCTAACATGCCAGAAGGGAAGAGGCACATTCCTCAGATCAAGGAGGAAAAACTCTGCAACAGCGCTTTTGGGAAAAACGTCCCATAACTCCAAGAACACCCTTATTGTGCAATTCAACCCCATGTCTCCCTGATGGTTGGATATGAGCAAAGCCTTTATTCTTTTGGCTGATGTTTGGTTAAAGCATCAGTGCTCAACGACAAAACCTTCTTGGCTCCATTTGATGTAAACAAAAATTCTTCATACTTGTTCATATGAATCTTTACGTTAGCAAAATATACTGTATATTCATTTATATACTGTATTACATTTTAAACAATCTTCTGCGAGATGTGTCAGAGCTTGGAGTGTTATGGATGACTCAACTACTACCAAACCAAACTGTAGCTCATTATCTGTAAAATTACCTAAGTTAAAGCCATTTTGTTGTTTGCTGAAGTCAGTTTATCTGTGCAGCCATCTTGAAATGGCTAAATGTTAAGACAACCGTACATCAAATTTCAGTTTTCTGTTTCAGTTTGTTTCCATAGTGTGAAGTCACAACATAAGTCGTCTCAGGGCACTGCGCAAAACATTCACTTACAATAATAAAAGCCAATTAGTGAACGTTATCTATCTAATGGAGCCAGCAGATTGTGTTGAATCCTGAGCAAACATAAAGGCAGCAGTGGAAAGGAAAAACTCAATTTCAACAGGATGAAACCAGCAGAACTAGGCTCAGGATGAGCGGCCATCTGCTTTGACTGGCTGGGGTTTGAGAGAATAGGAAAGAGAAATGGACATAGAATGACAGGTCCAGGTGTACTTTCTATTGGAAGAAAGACAAAAACGAAATAATTATAAATTAGAGTAGAGTAGAGCAAGTAAAGACAGAGCAGAGTGAGGAAATGTGGTCATTTTGACCTCCAGCAGTTTTAAGCCTTTATCCAATGATTACCTCCTGAAAGTTTCACTAACATCACTCAAGTGTTTTACAAGATATTTTGCTAACAAACAGGATTGACTCGAACAGTTTTAAGCAAAACTATTGCCCAACTTATAGCCCTTGGCCTCGGATTGACTTGTATACCGTAATGAATGTGTGTGGAAACTTCACTGGAATCTTTTTATGTGTGATGTATAAAAAACATGATTGCGAAGCACACAGAGCATGTTGTGTTTAAACAACGATAACCAATGCATTTTCCTAATGGTGAAGCTTTGTTTGTGAATAAAAGGTTACAATAGGTGCATTTTCTGAATTGAGGAAGCTAGAGGAATGTTTGCTGTTTGAATTAGCATACCACAGAGAATATTACAATATTCTTCTTTTGTTGCAATACATTTGATAATTTTTTTTTTATACAAGTTAAAATACTTTTATATTTCTTTCAAATAAATCTGAGGATGGAAACATAATTTATAGCTTCCCTTCCTTCTCTAAATTGTACCTCATCAGTGGAGAATTTGTTCTTCTCTGATTTATCTGTTATAATTTGATCTTTTTGAGTTTGACTGCTTGTTTTCGGTCTGTGTTCCAATCATCCTAATTTTATGTGTACTGCTCTTTTACACGTCTGCTTTGTGTTTGTTAGTTTTATTTGTTTTATCTGTGTTTTTGTTGTTGTTGTTATCTGTGTCTTTTTTTTTTTTTTTAATAAGCTGTGCGTCTGTCCTGCAGAGTATAAGGAGGCATTCCTGCTGTTCGACAGGACAGGAGATGGGAAGATCAGCTTCAGTCAGTGTGGGGACGTGATGCGGGCTCTGGGACAGAACCCTGTAAACGCTGAGGTGTTAAAAGTCCTGGGCAACCCCAAAGCTGAGGGTAAAAAGAAAATTATAAACTCAAACTGAAAAAAAATCTTAAACACTCACTAATATTCATTTGGTTTTGATTTTTTATATTCAATTCTTATCAAGGGTCTAGACTGTGAAGCTTTTTGTCAAATTTGAATCAGATTTATAATTCTGAGGATCTGGAACTATGCCTCGAATAAATATCAGCGTCAGTATGGACAAGACCTGTCATCTCCATAATGCCCAGTGGGCACAATTAAAACATTTTGGACTGCCATATAGCCATGTCTGCTCAATAACCAGCTGGGTCTCTCTTTTCTGTCTCACCTTAAAACTATTGATTGACTAAATAAATAAATAATTTTATCCTCCTGTGGACACAGTCGTCCAGCGTTTCTCATTTTTATTAAATAGCATCAACAAGTTAATAGCATCTGCAAGTTTTAAAGAGGCCAAAACAATCTGATGTTAAACTTTTAAGATGTATATGTTGTAAAAATATTACAGAAAGAAAAGAACGGTGTTGTATTTCACATACTGAATATTCTGTTTTTTTCTAGACAAAGCATGTTAACCAATTTAAATATAAACTTAGATGACAACAAGAGGTCAATTGTTTAGTAGCATTTTATAGACAAAAATCAACAGAATAGACGGATCATTGATCTTTTACTTCATAAAAATTGTTATAATTGTGCTTCAAATAAGGAAAATTGCTGAAGTGACTACTACTGAGAATTGACGCAGTAGCCTGGGGCTCATTGAAGCTTACTTAAACACAATACACTGATGTAAATTTTGTCTTAAATTTGTTGAAAAAATTAAACAATTTAACCTGCAACTCTGTTACGGTATTTTAAAGTGAGGAATTTAAAATTTAAGAATAGATTAAGATTTTCTTTTCCTCTGTTTCATTTACTTGATCATTTTTACCCCTAATCTTTGTTTTGCAACATTTATTTCTTTTTAATTGTTTTTTTAAATACATTTATATATAAATTTATATGTTTGCTTATTTTGTCACAAATAATGTATTAGTAGTGTTTAAAACACCTACTAATTAAAAAAAATAAACGTTGTCTGTTCTAAGATTTACAATTTGGAGTTTAACTACTCGTGAAAAATAAAATAAAAAATACAAATATATTTATTTTCTCCTTGTAATAAAAATGGAAAAACTTTCATCAAGTTTGAAATTCTTGTAAACACCTTACCTTAGAAATAGAGCCTTAATGCGTTTCATTTATACAACTTTTCTGTCATGTTGCAGAAATGAACACCAAGATGCTCGACTTTGAGCAGTTCCTGCCCATGTTTCAGGCCATTGCAAAGAACAAAGACCAGGGCTCCATGGAGGACTTTGTGGAGGGACTTCGTGTGTTTGACAAGGAGGGCAACGGCACAGTAATGGGAGCAGAACTACGTCACGTCCTCACCACATTAGGCAAGTTACATTCATAAGGAATATATAAAATGAAAGAAAATTTTCAGTTGACATTAAACTTTTTTTTTTTTTTTTAAGATTTTTTTTTCCCGTTAATAATAAAATGAAGCTGAATTTGTGTACAAACCGTGAAAATGAAAACCAACAAACTGCTTATTCATTTGGTGTCTCTACACAATCTTCTATGAACTGCACTCAGAACTGATCTTTTTATAAGTCCCTGGCGTAACTTATTGACAATCTAAATGAATTTACCTTTCGCTTTCAGGTGAGAAAATGACAGAGGAGGAGGTGGAGACGCTCTTGGCTGGACACGAAGATGCAAATGGCTGCATTAATTATGAAGGTGAGAGCAAAAACAATTAAAAACTGAAAACTCTAATTAAACTTAAGGAAAGCTACTTGATTCATTTATCATAACTAGTCTTGATGAGATGATCTTGAAACCTCATTGATTCATGTCACTGCAGTGTTTCATTTAAAACTTGTTTACATCAGTAGACTGAGGGCTGAAGTATAGCTTGGATTTTTGTAAATGCGTTTCCTCCAACTGTCTTGATAAAATCTTGTCATGTGAAGTTGAATTTAGTCTTTGTCTTCTAACTCGCTGCGTAAAACGACTTTGTCAACTCATCAACATTTGGTACAAATCATAGGAAATTCAAAGATGTATTACTAAGTAACACAGTTGTAATCCGCAACTTAAACTTTCAACAGGGCCTTTCTTGGGACATCAAATAATTTGTGTTCTCTTTTAACTCTAATTACTGCGTCTTGATGAAATATGACTGGATTGTAATATCTGACGATTTGTTAAATGTTCTTCCTCCACAGCATTTGTTCGCCACATCATGTCAGGCTGATGGCTGGTACGGGCATTAATGTAAACATTGACGGGGGGGACGGACACCTCCAGGCTTTCCTGCTCTCGTGTTCCAAACTACCCCATCCAGTTAAAACTATTCTAACAATAGTTTATGGTTGCATTGTTCAGACTGGCAACAAGGATCAATGTGTTATTTTAAAGTAGGTCTGACCTGTAGGTTTCTGTGGAAAAGCCTGGCAGTGTCCCTCACCTTCAGACCTGAGGCTGTGAACAACCTGTAGCCTCCTGCCGCTCCATTTCTTTCCTGCAGCCCTTTGCCTTGGTGCCTGGCTGCAGCATGCCTCTCTGCATGTGTCCGTACATTTTGTACGGGAAAACGGTGGACACAGGGAGGAGACTGGTTTCATTCAGGCACAGCCTGGTGGTAACCTGTAACTGCACTGTGGTGTAATCAGGCGTCTTTCCTCATTTTATTTGCATGTTACTGGTGCCTTTTTCAAACAGGTCTTCTCTTTAGTTGGTGTCGGAGGAGTTTTACATTTGTGCGCCGAGTGTAGACACCAGATTTGGAAGAACGGACACGCTCCTTTTTTCCACTACTAACCAAAACATTCCATTAGGTTGCTCTGTTGCTGACAATTTTCTTTTATGTACTGATGAAAACTGGAGTTGTAGCTGGCTGCACTGACTGGACTGTAGCTCCCCCGATCTTCCCCTTTCTCTGCTTCTCAGCTAAAGGAAAATATCCATCGAGGAAGGCTTCTCTAACCAACTTCCTGTGGATCTTAGAGAGCCAGCTGCTTTGGCTGAAAGGAGATCGAAATAATTATCTCACCTTTTTCTTTATACCTTATATGACTGACTCTCGTCTTTGCTCTGGGTGAGCAGAACATGAATCGTGGGGGGGAGGGGGGTCAGCCTCAAATGCAGCATCTCCTACTTGAACTCACCATGCTGTAATTGGAGGTTTCTCCAATATTTTAATCAATAAAACTAATTTCTCCCTCTTCGTTTGTCTTTTACAGAACTGGTCAGAATGGTCATGAGCGGATGAAGACCAAGGCCATTACACGCTTTTACTTTCTTTTTTTTTTTCCTTTGTCATGTCCATTTTTGCATTTAGCTTTTTCAGACCTCCACAACTTTTTTTTTTGAGACAGTTTTAATTTAAGAAGTGCCTTTACATTCCTTAGGAAAAATCATAGATGACCATTTTCAGCTCTGTTGGTTTGTATGAGCAACTTGTTTCACTATATGTCATGCAACATTTATAACACAAAAGTCCTGTGTTGATGCCAGTCAACATTAAAACAATAAACTATTAAATACAAACCAGTTGTCTGCCTCATTTGTTAAAACTGATAGATTATAGGGAAAAAAAACAAGTATATCAGAAAGCCATAGTTGTATAAATGACGACTGAGTTCCTATGTTGTTGCTGTATTAAAAGTTTTCTGCTACTTTTTTTGCTTTTATAGGTCTGTTGCGTGCAGTTGTATTTACCAGCAGGGGGCAGTGTTGCTGCTGGAGTTAAAAGCAAAAATATTGCATTTGAAACGTGGATCTGGAATGTCTTCATCAACTTTTTGTAAATACCTGAGCCAACTTGAAAAATAGATCACACATGCACCCATGGACTCTTGGTTATAATTTTCTGTTCGCATCTAATGCCTTTAATATTACAATAAAAAGGATAAGTTTTTTTTTTATTTTTTAATTACAGCGTTGGCTTGAGCAGGAAAGGGCTGTTCAGTGGTTTCCTGACCTTTTCCTAATTTTCCTCTCAAGCAGTCTCAACCATTTCCCCTCATTAGACACTGCAGCCATTGGAGTGTGGAGCTCGTGTGAGGTGAGGTTCAGGAGGATGTCATAGTCCACTGCTGAATGGGTTCTGTGCTAATTACTCTGCATGTGTGTGTATATGTGTGTGTGGTCGATAGAAGTCAAGGCTATTGATTATTTTAATCCTCCTATTTGTGAGTCTGTGATCCTCGTGGCTCTGCATTCGACAGGGGAATCACTAATGGGCCTCGGCACAGCCCGTCTCAGCCCTCTCCCCGTCCAATTAACTTTCAGCTGGAGTCTGCCAGAAGAGAGCCGTGCACTGAGGCCCCAGCACAGCTTCATTCCTCCTCTTCTGCTCAGAAGCAACAGATTCACCAAATCCGTTACTTCTGCAGTGACACCAGCTCTCTCCTCTAATTGGGTACATTTTAGCACAGAGAGTGATTCAGAAAAATGATTGTATTGTAAGAACTGGCTCTTTTTTTAATTAAACATTTAGTGTAGCTCAGTTTTATGACTGGTATAGAGATAATGAATTGTAAATGATACATGTTATATCTAACGTTTCATAAAAAACATATCCAGGTCATTCATAAACTCACCGTAAACAACCAAAGTGGGGGAAACAACAATGGACATTACATTGTTTAGAATTAGTCTTGTTTCCTTAAATGCAAAATAATGTCTTAATCATGTGAATATCTGCCTCTGAAATATTTTAAGGGCTTTTTTTTCTTTAAATCCCATTTATTGATGATCTGCAAATCATTCAGTGATTGTTGGATCATTTTAATCCTATTCAAACTTTTATTTGCTGAGAAATGTGGCAAATGTTTGGACACAAACGCTACCTTCCAGGTTTATTGCTTCATGTTGGGCTGACTTAAACATACAGGCTGTGAGGATGAGCGAGGGGACCTGCGGGACATCCAAAATCAATATAAAAATATTAAACAGAATACTAATAATACTTAGATTTAAAGGAAAACTAGCTTGGATGTGTTAAAGATGTGCTTATCCACCTAATATAACACTGACCCACTCTATTTGTAAAACTCTTCTAGTGATGTCACCTTTAAAACACATATATTACCTGTATTTTGGTAAATCCAGTGTTTTATTATCTCTGTGTTGCTGCAGTAGTGTTTGGATCACACTGGGCTGTAAGACGTATTGAAAATCCATTTTGCAGCAGCCGGTGGTGCGCTCGCTTCGATCTCTGCTGTAAGTTCATGTAACCGTGCCATATATCTAATTCACAAGTCCGTCCGAGTGGCCATTTCAAATAAAACCCAACACGCCGTGCGCTTTAGCTGTTGAGCTTCTTCTCTGCCCTGGCCTTGATACATGGAAACAGTTTGCAAGGAAACAGACAAAGTGACAAGGTTGACATGGATGTTTTAATAGCAATTGGTCACGCAACCTTTTCAATATACCAGGTAGTTTGTCTCAAAGTTAATAAGTTTACACATGATGATTCTTTGATAGGGTTTCTTTAAAAAATAAAGCAGACAGGGCATTTTAAATTTCAAGTAAAGTGACTGATGCTCTATATACAACACCGAATGAAAGTAAAACACTTAAACCTGACTTTAACGCCATCATTTTCTGACATGTTCATAAGTTTATCATCCGCTCACACAACTTTCCCACCGGAAAACATGTTTAGAAGTCTTACCTTAAAGTTTTCTCCAGTTTTGAGTCATTAACGTGTGAGAATGAAAACAAAGGAGAACAGAATTTGTGTATTTGTTCCAATTTTGACCCAAGATAGATAGAATCACAACAATGATTTCATCGTAACTAGTCTTATTTACGTTAAATTGTTGCAGTAATATTTTTCCACAAGTCGTAAAACAAAGGCAGACCATTCAATTAGAGACATTTAGAATAAAGTGGACAAAAAAAAGAGTGCATTCCAGCACCTTCGATACCATTATTGCATTTTAACAATCAAACTTAGGGTCTTTGTTATATTTTTATTCTCACACATGTTGGATAATACAGAATGTATTATAATATTTTAGATATTTCAGAGCCTCAGCATGAAATTGTTATTTGCATCTATATTGTACGCTACATATTCTGGCATTCATGTTTGTACACTAAAAGATGCCCACAAATGCAACTGCTGACTTCATACAGGTAATTTGGATCACGCCTCATTTTTATTCAATCCTTTGAAGCAATCTTGTGATATGTCTGTGCAAATGTGTGTGTGTGTGTTTGCTTGAATTCATGCATGTGTGTCCATTTTATGTGCATTAATTTGCATACTGTACATATCTGTTGGAGTGTCACTTTGTGTGTTTGTATGTTGTCGTTTCGTCTCTGCAAGTTCAAATCAGTCTGGGTAGATGAGAAAGCCGGAGAAGGTGCTGTACTTGTTCTGGTTTCCTCCGTGGACCTTCCCTCCGTCCAGCTGCACACATACCTCGTCGCCTACGTCCAAATGCAGGATGACGCTGTTGGAGGCGTAGTCGTAGTTCTGGTCTGCATCCTGAGCGATGGCGCTTGCTCTCACCTGTTCGAGCACACGTGCATTCACAATCATAACAAAATGACACACGTGCACAAACAAAACAACTCCTATTTTTTTTTTCTCTCCTGTCGACTGGATTAAAACCAATTACGTCGGATGAAACACTCGACATCACAAACCCAACTGACACTTAAGCTGATTGATAAAATGACCTCTGACCTCACCGATGAGCAGGATCTCTCCATCTCTCATTGATCAGCTGTGGATGGGTTAAGACTTGAGGATGGAAATGTGACTGGGTTGTAGAGATAAGCTCGCTCACTGGGGACAACAGGCTGCCTATTGGGAAATGAGTTCAGCCAATAAACATCACTATCCACATCAACGATTGACCTGTTGCTTCTGATGCGGAGCCACTCGATATGCATGATACTGAGCGGGGTAGACGGCTTCGCATTTGCATGCTTTGTGTGAGTTTGCTCTCATTGACCCAGCAGCAGTGGATTTTTACTTGTTTGTTAACACGTTTAATTGGGTTTACTCCGTGTGGATCCATGCAGGCCTGCACGGAGTTCCTGTTCTACAAGGAACAAGATTTGTCCATACATAAAAAAGAAATGCGTCAAAGCTTTTGAAATTGCTTAACATATGAAATTCTTTATTTTTCTATGGGTTAATCGAAGTAGGATGTGTCAAATGCTTTAAGGGGGAAAAAAAGAAAGTAACGCATAAATAGGATGTATCAATAATTGTGGTGTAGCAGCTCCAGTCATCAGACATGTGTCAGCCATCAGTGGCCTTGTGTCTGGCTTTGTGTCCATCCATGCTGGGAGCACTCAATCTATGTCAGCGCCCAGACAAGCGACGCACATCTCCGTGACAGCCACAGAATATGATCTGCAATTCAACGACCATCATGTCACTCCCATCACTGGGACCCCTTTCTCCCCAACGAGCGCACGTCAATTTGAAAACAGTCCGTCACCGAGCAGCAGAGCCTGAATTACTCCCAACTGCAAAAAAAAAATAATAGATATGTGTTCTTTTCCCGCTTCACCAATCTAGTTTGTCCTCGTCTAGACACGTCGCTCACTATTTATCAACCCCGAAGTTGTGTTTTTTATTGCCTGAACATAATCTGTGGGTGTCATGAAATAAAATTCTGCAGCAACCTGTCCATTTTGAACCGGACTGATTAGGGGAGCTGAGAAATAAATCTGACAGCTCAACAGATGCACAGCTGCTGTTACTCCACACCAACAATGTGTGTCCAGGTGGGTGTTTCACATTTATTCAACAGGCACATGTTGAAGTTCAGATGATCAGGCACTATTTACTCAAATGAGCTCATATAAAGGCGGCACAGTGGCTCAGTTGGTAGAGCTGCTGCCTCTCAGCGAGAAGGTCGCGAGATTGAATCCTGGCTCGGGAGCAATTCTGGGTGGAGTTTGCATGTTCTCTCCTACAGACCAAAAACATTCATGTTAGACTGATTGGTAACTAAATTGTCTCTAGGTGTGAGTGAGAGAGTGAATGGTTGGTTGTCTTAAGTGTCTCTGTGATGGACTGGAGACCTGTCCAGGGTGTCCCCTGCCTCTCACACGGTGATTGCTGCATCTAGACACCATTGACCCACAAAGGAAGAAGTGAGTAAATGGAGTTCACTCGATTGCAGATTATTTCAGTTTGCTCGTTTAGAGTAATTATTCTGCTCCAATGATGAGACATTGTAATGTGAACAATTATCATCTCACCTGCTGAAGATCCCTCTTTGAACAACCTCTGTTTGGTAATTAAAGATCAGTTTTGACTTGTTTGAGTGGAGCCACGACCGGCATGCATTGTCTTGAAATTCCACAGCAATTTGCAAGAACATTAAATTGCATATCTTTTACGTATTACAAATTATTTCTAATTTGCACAGCATCCTGGAGTAATCTACGAGCACAGCGTGCAGCAGCTGGCTGTAACATTTCTTGTGCAGTCTGGGATATTTTTCACAAGAAGCTCATTGTGTTACCACCATAGCAAAACTGAAAATATTGTAAAGATTTATCTGTTATTATTATATAGTATATTATTTTAAACAAATAATAAAATGAGTACAGGGTAAGTAACGAAAATGCTATTTTTTTAAGTTCTAAACTTTTAGCTCTCAAAGGACCATCTCTCAAAGAACACCAGTGCTCCGCCATCTGTAAAGGTTATATTGTTCTGCTTGACACGAGTCGCGACAGCCACTATCACATTTGCATCTTTGGCTGCTTCTGACAGCCACGCTGTTGTTGTGACTTTTTATCGACGGCACGGCGTGTGTCACCCTGCTCATTATTTTGACTGAACTGGAAGAAAATGTGGGAAGACCCTCACCCCCTCAAGCCTGTCAGACGTTAATGATCTTAGTCGTGCTGGGCAAAAAAAAAAATACTACGCATTTATTGTTGTTTTGGATTTGATAGATGATATGATGGTTTAGCTGATGTTCTTGGGGCCGAAAGATTAACGCTACATCTATTAGCGCAGACAGCAGACAGAGAGTCACAGGGGAGGCGGTGTGGGATTAGGACAGGAAGCCGACAGAGGAGATGGATACGACTGGAAGACAGACTGATCCACGTGAAGCAGGCAGCGTACAGCACTGATCCTCGAGCTGGAAGAGCCATGAGGCGGGGGGGCCCCCAGGGCTTGCCTGTGGCTATCTCAGCCTTCTGGCTAGCCCCTTTCTTTATTGGGCCTCCAGTAAACACGCAGAGGACCACAGGCAAGAGGAAGATGAAGCAAGGATGGGGGGTTTCTCCAAGAGCAGAGTCGTAACACAAAACACTGACAAGGATAGACAAAATAAAGTGATGGGAAGGGAAAAAGAGGGGTCAGAGAGTTGATCAAGGGGGGGGCGACGAGTAACAAACTGATCAAGTGGGGCTATATTGTGAGACCAAGCGAGATGTGAGGGTGTAGTGTGAAGTTTTGTTTTTATCTGCGGTGCTTTGCTCCCACTGGTAATAAAACTGACAGGACTCATTCGCTGTGATATACTGACCTCTTACAGCGGAGACAATAGAAAAGTCGCAGTTAAACTTGCCTAAGGGACACCAGCGCATGGCAGGAGGCTTGGGGAAGTGGTGAGGGGCAACGTTGTGGAAATAGAATATTTATTGAATAGGTTTCCCCTCTTCACTGGGAGCCCTGGGATTACACGACGACAAGCGATTTAGGCGCCGAACCGTGTCTGGGATTGCTATTACCTGCCATTCACTGCTACAGCATGTGGTCCCCGACACTCGAGGCATATTGTTGTATTTTATTTACATCTCAGATGAACTTTTAAAAAAAAAGGACATTTGTCCTGCCTTTCCAAATTTTATTTCCGCTAACACCTTTCTTCTCTGCGGCTAATTTTGTTCCACTTGCAGCATATCCTTGTCTCTTAAGCTGAAACAGGCACAGGTCATTACAGCAGGTGATGACATTTTAACATTATGGTGTGAATTAACTTGACCTTTAACTAGGCTATTAAAAGAGCCCATGACAGGTGAAAAAGCAAGAGAGAGAAGAAAAGCACGTCAAGACAATTTCTATTTGTCTCAGTAGCTTTAAGAATATTTTATATAAGTATATAGATGAGATTTATAAGAATTAAATGACTGGATGAGCAGTTCATGTACCCATTAATGAGGGGGACAGGAGATGTACTTATCTTCATAACTAGAAAAGCAACTCTGTCATACACTGTCTTAATAACATCTATACTAACCTGGAATATTAAGTCATTTCCAAGACGTTTATCCATGACAGGACATTAGGAATAGATTAATTAAGCCCATTTATTATAGGAAACAAGAAGCGTTTATGATTATTTATTTTCAAGAATGTTTAAATCTGTATTGAGTTATCGGGGGGTCCTAACGAAACACGTCCACCTCTCATTTATCGAAGCTGAGCCTGAGTAGATGACGTACATGATGGATAATGAATTCAACAAGAACTGGATGTCGCTGTCAGTCAAACCTTCACAAGTCAGTCAAAAACACAAGTTGTGGCCCCCTTCAATCACAAATCGCCTGCAACTTGAGAAATATGAGAACTGCAGCAGTGATGTGTGAACGTTAGGTCAAGGTGTGAGCAATTAGACTTCACAGGGTGGTGGTGGTATAAGATATTTGGTCTGTAGGGATCCCAAAGAACATGACTCTCATTTCACAATCCAGGAGACCAAAACAAAATATCATTACTGTGTAGAACTATACAAGCAGACATCAATGCACTGATATATATAAACTGCATCAATCTTAACTTGGTCAAGTGGGAGAAGAAAAAAAAAGAGTTTGGTAAAGATTTTTGTTTTCCTTCTCTTTTTCTGCTCGACCTTGATCACATGTCAAGCGGTGATGTGGTGAGTGGGTGTCCATCGGTCATCATGCCTGATCTCATCCTGGCCTTCAACACCGGCCTCCCAGATGCCTCATCTACCAGCCCACTGTCTCCAAACCTCCATTAAGTCATCTATCGTCCTCGGCCCCACCCATGACCATCGTTCTGCTCTCGCCTTCGTTTTCTTCCGGAGGACATCTCAGCACGTCCCCAGTGAGTTTGCGTGCTCGTTTCATTCATTCTGACAAATTAGCTGGCTGAGCAAAGCGAGGTTAAAATCACATGCATACAATTAAAATGGAACCATGGCATTTTGTGGCCAAATTAAATGTTTGTTAAAGAAATATTCAGCGAGGTTCGAGCACCTCCGGCGATGGTTAAACAGGCGTGGTTAATTCTGTGTTCGGAACCGATGAAACACACCACCTGTTTACTAATCCCCAGCTGCTGACCGGCCTCAGGCGGGGGTACCTGTCTGCCTCGGGGCTTTGAAAACTCCAAACACGATCGCGCGTTCTGCAGAATTTCACTTACGCTCTGTTTGCTTTCACCAGCAGCTCGGTTTGGGCAGATGCCCCGTAAAGTGGGTGCTCCGTTTAACGGAACCGTTTAACGGAGCCGCCTGACGGGGTGTTGGATGGACCTCGGTGAAGTTAGATAATTGAGCCGAGTGAAAAGATAATTAATGGCGAATCAATGAACAAGCCGGGATGAGGGACAGGAGAGGAAGGTATGGCGGGTGTTCAGGGGGATCTAATCCAGGACGGATGAATTATTTAGCAGGCTAAAATGACTGGAATGATAATACAGCACATTAGGTAAGCAGCCTTAAACACATCTTTGTGATTTCTTAAAAATGCAAAAATTTTTAGAAAGAACTTATTTTAGGTCTCAAATTGACTTTTGATCAGATTTAATAAGTGTGAATTGTCCTTGGCGTGAACAGAATGTATTTTCACTTTGAGTCCTTGATGAATGAATAAATGTAAAAAATCAAGTTGAAGACATTTTTTCTTTCCAGGAGTTGGACTCCGCTGATAAAATCCCTGTGATATATCCCACCTCTCCACTCCTCTTTCCTCCCAGCAGCCCCCTCTATCATTAATTAGTGTCTGGGGAATGAGGCAGTAGATGAGTGGACTGTCAATATTAAATTCATTATTTCTTTAGCTGAGGTGCAAACTGACTATAGTCCACATTGTGACAGACATTTCTCCCGTGCTCTTTTGCACTTCTGTTTAGGTGATAATCAAGCTCTGTGTGTGATACTTACTAATTGGACTGTTCTTTTTGGCACGGCACTGTCTGCATTCTGCCACTAGTCATTTAGCCAAGGCATGTGTGGGAATGTAAATATCCCTGGCTGAAAAAAATTAGACTGTATAGCATGAATGTGCCTTAATGAGGACAAGGATTGCCGTTTCATTCTTTGGTTGCCAACCTTCTAAGTGGAATGTGCTCTGAATCTGAAGAGCTCAATGTTGCAGAGGTGAATATGAGTTTATGGCAAAAACACATCAACAGTCAGAACAATCTGTTGCATGAGACACACCCTCTGCACGCCCTCACACATGCACACACATTTTTTTTTCTTACTAACCAGTCCATTCTTCCTCAGGTCTGCCCACATGCTAGTCCCATCACCACCTCTCATTAGAACATGGTAGGTGAAAAAATAGATGCCAGGCAGGGGGCAGGTGAACTTGCCAGTGCTGGGCTCGTAGTAGTTCCCTACATTGGTCACCACATCATCAAATTTCAGTATTTCGTTGCCCTCGTGCTGCTTGCGAAGCCCTGCATAGAATGCAATTTTGGGGGTGTAGCTTGCAGGAGAATAGCCTCCAGGGCCTGGTCCGGGTGGCCCCTGCGGCCCGGCTTTGCCTGGCTCTCCAGGGGGTCCCCGCTCTCCTGGAGGGCCAGGGATCCCCGGAGGCCCTCGTAGTCCAGGCTTCATCCTCTTTCCAGTGTAATCCTGGGGGGGTGGGGACACAGCCGTCAGCTCTTGACCTGGCTGTGAAGTAGCATAGGGGTCGCACACCATCCTGCAGCTTCCGAGCATCTCGTAATGGCTCCCCGCGCTTCCAGTGGTGCCCCCTTTGGTTGTGTGGACCAGCAGGGGAATGGCCACCAACAGTATTAGAACCATGGCCACACCAACAGCAGCCACTATAACACGTTTCCTGCGGCTGAGCCGTGAAGCGGCCAGCGTGAGGAAGTCCTCTTCCCCCTTGGCTGGAATAGTGCCGGCCACGATGGAGCCTTTCTGAGAATCAGCTTGAAATGAAAAGGGTTTGAAAGGATAAGAAAAGGAGTGGGGTGTAGGGGGGGGATCAGTGTGCTGCGTGGTCGAGTATGTGAAGAAGCAAAATGGCTGAAGGGCAGAAAAGAAACGACAGTAGAAGAAAATCCAAATGTAATTAAGAAAATACGTTTAGAAAAGGGTCCATGTGACTTTAAAAATGAGCAAAAATTGACTTGGGTTTAGAGAAACACTCTAAAAATCATATTTGTGTTAAAGTCCTTCAGTTAAAAAAAAAATGTCAGAATCGAAACCAAAACTGGCACAAAATCATTTTTTTCCCCTAATTCAACTTGAAGAAGAGAGAGAGGACGTATTCTTTGTTGTGTTCCATAAAGTTCAAATTAATTGCTTTTAAATTACAAAAAAGAAAGAGTCTCTTAAAGTCCAACACAGCAGCACATCATGTAGAAGTCTCACTTAATGCCATGCTGACTGGAATGGAAAAAAGTTCCTCGTTGGTTTCTTGGCTCTGATGATCATCTGAGAACTCCTCACTCTTTTTTTTTTTTTAGGAATTCATCTATTTTTTTCCCAACTTGTCTGAGCTGATTCCTCCTCTTTATCTGGACGTGGGAAGAAAAGAGTGGAGACACTTAATAACTGATACAATTTAGTTTGAATAAAATCACAATTTATTTAATATGAAATTAAAAAGGCAAAGGTCAAAATTTAAAATAGATTTTTTAACGGGTTTTTTATGCGTAAAGTGAATTATAGCTATCTGATTACACGATCTTTTTTTTTTAGTTAAGTTTATTTAAAACATTGAAGAACTTACCTTGTGTGTGTCTAAAATCCAAAAAGAATCAAAGTGATGCGCGTCAGTCTCGGAACTGACAATTTGGAGACGCCGCTGGACGCGCACGAGCTCCCAGGAAAGTACCACGACCTTCTTCAGAAGAAGGTGATTTCCCTCCACTTTTTCTTATTTTTCAGATTCTGTGACGTCTGATTACCTTAATCCGAGAAAATAAAATAAAATAAAAATAAAACACACTTTTTGATGCGGCTCCAGATGAGGAGCGCGCGCGCGCGGCAGTGTGACGCTCCACTCTGTGCGTTCCGACGCGTTTGGTCCACGATCAGTCCCAGTCTGCACCTGTTAGATCTCTCCTCCCCCACCCCCTCCCCCCTGCCCCTGCCCCTGCCTCTCTCTGTTGCATCTGCAGCTATGATTTTATTCCTCCTCTAGTTTCCAGTCACAATTAGACTTTACATTTACAGATAACTCCATCTATCAGCTTAACTTTTTTTTTAAATATAGTGTTATTTGTTGGAGTGAGCTTTTTATTTCTAATTGCACTGATGCCTCCCATCTGTATATGCTGCGATCAGGCCATTCACCTGTTGTTAGGAGCAAACTCTGCATGCAAAATGTTTGAAATTGCTGCAAAACAAAGGCGGATGTTTTCATCTTCTCTGTGTCTGTGTGTCAGAAAAGGGAAGACATTGGGGGAAGGGGGGGTTGACTGAGCCAAAGCTGCCTTGGTGTGGCGTGAGGAATGGAGAGAGAGGCTAAATGGTCCCCAGATCATTGTCTGTGTTTGTGACTCGCATCCCACAGCTATACAGCCTCATTAGTGAGACACCCTGCCCCAGACATTGTGCTGCTCTTTTTTCTCTTTACCTAAAAAAAAAAAAAAAAAACTTGCATATACAGTGCCTATGTGCACCCAAATGCATGTGGCACGCAGGCAAAGAGTTTCCACACCATTATTTGTGAAAGGTGGATTATTATGTTTAAACTTCAAAAAACAGAATCTGTCATCATTGTGATTTTATATGGTTGTTTCAATATTAGTTGTGATGGGATTACAGTATTGTCAAAGGTTATGAACAATTAATATCTTACCTGTTGTAGACTGTTCTTTGAGCAACTATTGCTGAGAACCATATTTCTGCTTCTGAGGAGCTAACAGTGAGTCGAAGTCTAAACTTTAAGACCTTTCTTTTTAAGCAAGCCTCTGCCTCCACATGACTTTATCACTGATTTTATTGGATATTATCATTCATTTTAGTTGATCTTATCACTGATTTTTGTTATTTTTTCATTGATTTTACATGATTTTATCACTTATTTTTATTTTATCTTTGATTTTCGTTGCACTTTGTAGCACTTTGAGATTTTTGTTAATGAAAAGTGCATTACAAATTAAATTCATCATTATTATTATTATTATTATTAAGCAAGGCCAAGCCCAAAGTGTATTACTGTGGTCTTGTAACAACTCCAGTCGAATGTAGGTTTTGCAAACGCTTTCGAAATGCTTTTGTGCCATTTCAGTTTCACCGTCAAGTTTTTACATAGATTTGTTTTTAGGGGTTTTGCAAATGCATATAGTTGCAAGAACAGCTATAGCAGCTTGCTGCACTTCTATACTACAATAGGAAAATCATAGTATTTTTTTCAGTCATGTCAAATAAAATTGACTGCAATATACTGTATTTTCCAACATATGTCACAGTTTTTTTTCCCAAATTCATACACAATTTTTGACTGACACTTTAAATTTCTAAGAACTGCAACAGCAAGTCCTCCTGTGTGTGCTCGCGTCACTCAGCTGGTGCAGGATGGAGGAACGCAGAAAAATTAGTGGCTCTGGCCACAATGGATGGATGGAATGATGGCACTGCGCCACCCAGGTGAAGCCACGTATCAGCGGTGACGCATAAAAAATGCAACTTATATGCCAAAGCGACTTGTATGTTTTTTGCCTCTACTTTCTGCTGTGTTTGCACCTCTGGTCCATGCACAAACTGAATATTAGATGAGAACAAAAGATGTTCTAAATAAACACGTTTTAAAATGGAGGTATTTAAACACTTAGTTTTTGGTTATGTTGATTCAGAGCTGAGTTGAGAAATGATGACTCAACAAACTATTTCAAGCATACCTGTTATCGTTTTATGAACCAAACTGACGAGCTCATGACTGGACCAAGCAGGACCAAGTCCAAAGTGCAATGCTGCCATTTAAAAATGTCTCTAGTCTCAAGACGTTTAAAGCAATTCATGCAATGATATTTCATAAACATATACCATATTTTCCGGCGTACAAGTTGCTTTTGAGTATAAGTTGCATCAGTGAAAAAAGTAGCGCTGAAGGAGTGTCTGGCAGCAGCTTATTTACTCCTGCAGAGCAGTCCTCCAAATCAGGAAACAGGTGTACGTGGTTAGCTGATTAGTTTCTACTGCAGCTGTGGGAGAGAGTGAGTGGCAAGCAGGGACCCAGAACTCCCACAGTTCTTCCTTTTCGGGTCGCCGGGATCACTGGTACCCATGTCCAGCCATCACTGTGCGAGAGGTGGGGTACCCTGGACAGGTCTCCAGTCCATCACAGGGACACATTGAACCATTCACTCTCTCACTCACACCTAGGGACAATTTAGAGTTACCAATCAATCTAACATGCATGTTTTTGGTCTGTGGAAGGAAACCGGAGTACCCGGAGAAAACCCACACATGCACAGAGAGAACATGCAAACTCCACCCAGAAAGCCCCCCTGGCTGTGATTTGAACAAGGGCAACTCCCTCGCTGAGAGGTGGTAACTCTACCAACTGCGACACCATGCTGCACACTGTAAGAAAACAAATACAGTGCAGCCAAATCAGACATATAGATTTTCATAGAAGCCCTTGAGAAATGTAGGAATAAATTTGATGCTAAATGCAAATGAAAAAGAGAAATGAGAGGGACACTACTGTCATGAATCAGTTTCAGGGTGGTGCATCAACATAAGGACCAAGCTTGGCATTGAAAAGCATGTGACTTTAGCTAAACTTCTACCTGACTGGTGAGTTTAGAGATTTAACCTTTATCTGAATATTTAGCTCACCCTATCTGAGTGTACACATGTATGAACACATAAAGAATATTGGATTTCTCAACCCCAAACGGCTCTTCTGTGGACATCATTGTTGGATAAAAATATCCTTTCATTATCTACTTACTTGAAAAGAGCCACACACAAAGACAGGAGAAGATTTTTCAACCCGGTTTACTTGCAAGGGCAGAGTTCACACAGGCTTCCACACAAAGATCTGCACCGGCCATTGTCCAGGAAGTGTTTTAATAATGCTCATCAGCACGATGACCTCGACCTCTTAGGCTCGGAAGTGTCAGGCGCTGCAGGCTCCTCACTGAGAGAGAAAAACTCTCACACACATGGTTCAACATTAATCTAACATTAGCAGTAATAAACATCCACAAAGTTTTACCTAAATTCCCCTGACAATCATCATTGTTGCCCTATCTTCAGTCACTTTGGCTGTTTTTGGAAGTACAGTAAATAAACACATATAATATTATGTACGTGGTTACAAATTTGGTTGCAAACTTTTAATTTAAAGACACAGTAATTATTGATATTAAGAAAAATATGTTGATTTTTTTCCCAGTCTTTTCTCTTGCACTTCCCTCCTTCTTATCAAAACACTCAATTCCTCACTTGTGGGTCTGATTGATACGGCTGCTGTTTCTTTTAGGCTTTGTCATTTTGTAGTTATTTTAGAGCATGCCTCAGGTGATTTTCTGTTATATTAAAATGTTGGTGCTTAAATAAAAGCCCTCAATCTATGCTTCAAGGTCAAGGCATGCTCTCTTGCTGCTCCAATCCTTTTAGCTCACCCTTTCCTGGTCATCATTCCATGGTCACTGTCCCCTCTCCCTCCTGAGCCCCTAGAAATGGACTGACCTTCCCTTTCGGGTCTGTGACAGCCCATCATTTTTCACTGGGAAAAAAAAAACCCTCAACAACATCTCCATATCCAGACATGGTAAATTATGAAATATTCATGTGATGGAAATCCTTTTATTTGAATTGTCTGATTTTTCCCCCTCACATTCAACACTGAGCTAAGATATTTCAGCAGGAGTTTATTTTTTTCATTCCTTCATACAGTTTGTGTTGTTTTTCCAGAAGAGGTGAGGTTGATGATGGTCTCTGTTACAAATGAAAACAGAGGTTTAAAACAAGTGGTGCGCTGACATCGTGAAACGATGGGTTTAAATGTTTACGCAACCTTAATATATCTGTATATGTGATGAAGTAAACAATCTTGTGAAAATCACTGTACAAGTTTGAATCAGTTTGTGTAGCTACTTACTACACAGACTTTAAAACATAATGTCTTTCTTTAAGCATGTGGGCGAAGCACCATGGCACCCCTGTCTTCCTCTTTTACCTCTTGTTTCAATCTTGGAGAAACTCGTATTTCACATGAACAGAAAAAAAACATGAGTAAATTAAAGGCCTAGCATTCCTTGAATGAATGCAAATCACCTGCCACCGTTCATACTAAAGTTTTAAACTAAAACAACCTTATGCTGGGAAAATCATAGCCATTTTAGACAAACCTTGCAAATGACACCATGCATGATTATGCAATGTTCAAGGTATTGTGTGATTTGTTAGTGCTTGAATTTTCTGTTGAAGATTACGCTCAGCCACTATCATGTCCAAATGTTGAAATTTGAAGAGTTTTCATTTTCCATTTTGGAGGCAGTAATGAGACTAAAATTCTTGCAGAGCGACCCTTCTTTCATGAACTATTTGAACAATAATCTTGCAGGTTTTTCTCTGAGCATGGTTGGGATTGACTCTCAACTACTTTAGCTCTTGTTCATGTGATATTTTGCTAAAAAACAAACAATTGAAAGCACACATACAGAAAGCAATAAACACGCATATTCATCTGCAGTTCACTTGTGGCAACAATAATTTAGTTTAGCTCAAACTTTTGAGCCAACCAATTTAGAATAGGACCACCTGCACATGTGTGTTTTCATCATGACTATTCATTCAACCTTTATTTATACAGGCTAGCCTCGTTGAGCCACGGGGACTCATTTACAAGAGGGACCTGTTG
>JARVGS010000127.1:21172211-21188246 GCA_031762315.1 Hypsolebias antenori
ATCCTTTTTTTTTTTTTTTTTGTCTGCTTCTTTAAGAAAGTTTAAGAAATTTTGGAAAAAAATGTAGAAACAGACAAACCGTTAACTGACCTGGATCTTTTCTGGAGCAATGAATGTGAAAATTAATCATTCTGATGTTTTCTTCCATATTGAAATTCAAGCAATAATATTTTTTAAGTTTTTGTTTTCTGTGCACATGCATGTATGGGCTTTGACTTTATAATATTATGTTTATTTTGTATAATGTAAGTTGCGTAAATATTGTTGATGAGCTGTTTTCAGATTTGACCAGGCCATTTTAACTAATGTCTACTTTATGTAGAGAAACATAAAATAATATGCAACAAAAGATTATTAATTAAAGTATTTTCAAAATAGTTTTGAATACGTGAAACAATTTAATTTCCTTAAAATGTATAAAAAAAAAACGAGGAAAACATTAAACAAAGTGACTATTTTTGCATTCTATTGTCTTTTTAACATTGCAGATTTGTGTTTAAATCAACAATTTGAGCAGATCTGAGACCATGTAATGCTTTTATTTATTTCTGCTTCCAGAGACAACTTAATGCTGAAAAGATTAGCAACGCAGCTTGGGACTTTCAGCTCCTGAGGATGTCCAGAGAAGCAGAGGAGGAGGAGAGAAGGGCAGCAGAGCTGAGGAGGCAGCAGAGGGTTGAGATGGACCGGGTCAATCTGCAGCTGGTCAGAGAGCAGCAAGCACAGTAAGAACTGCAAACACGAACACTCTCATGATCAAGCACAGATAATTGAACTCTCAAATATTTCACATTTAAATGGCTATTTTTGAGACGCTCATTGTGTGTAAATTTATATTTTTGCTCCAGTCAGAAGTATCTGAATAAGACGCTTTACACCAACAAACCCAGCAAGGAGTACTTTAATCAGTTCAACACCAGCTCCCGCTGACCAACAGCTTGTTCCCTGGCAACGATGTGCAAATTTCTCTCAATGATTCTGTATTCATAACTAATATGAATAAATTATTGACTGTCAGGTTTTGCTTTTTTGTATTTTTTATTACCCAAAAGAACAAAAAAGAAACAATTTTCATTACAGATTTTTCAATGTTTTTTTATTTTATTTTATTTCTATTTTTCAGTCATGAATCCAGTTACAGTGTTAAAATCATACAGCTATCTTTGCCCCATCTGTGGTGCTTCAGCACTCATCTCCAGTCGAACACCCCAGAAACATAAAGGCATCATCATTGTGCTAACCAACACACCACAACTAGGCACATTTCCCCCCTACCCACCCCACCCACGTCAGTGGCACACACATCCAACCCTCCATGTTTCACCATTTTGCTTTCATTACTTCACAAGTGATGCTACTTTTTAAGCAAACCAATTCATGTTCAAATCATTCCTTTTTTTAAATTTTAGCTTTTTTTATTATTTTAAAAATGGGGGAGAAATATTAGCGACAGTGGAAAAGCAAAGACCAGCATCCCTTTGGATTTCCATCAAAACACAAAAGAACAGAGTGAGTAGCAGTTGAGTGAGTATCTGTGTGTTTACTGTCATTCCCTATTCAAAGCTAACATTTACCCCCAAACACTGACAGACACAGAAGTTTGGCAGCAGAGAGTTGTGCTAGAATATCAGCAAAATGGAAATCATTCATTTCTCCTGTATGAAAATAGACTTTTTTTGTCCTGAGCATGTCTTTATATCCAAAAATCAAGAAACCTGGACATAACTTCTGTAATTCTAGCTTTTTTAAGATATCCCATACTGCCTCAGGACCTTTTAGCACATGTCCTGTCGGCAGAATGCTTTTATTTGAATAAGGAGAGCATGAATTTGCCCTGCACGAATGCATCAGGTTCAAAACTCACAGATATTCACTGCACTGCAACATGTTGCTGGATGATTATGTGCATGAACGCAAACTTAGCTTTCAGTGAGATGCACCTACTTTCACTAAATGACACAAATGTACAATTTCTTGGTTTTTACGTTTTGTTTGCAAACATCTACAGTACAACGTGGTCTTTTTTTGTTTGTTTTTGTTTAAATTTTTTTGTGCTTCAACTGCAGCGTGAACTATTTTCTTTTTGTTACACCCAAATCTCACTGCAGTCATTTATCAAAAACACACTGTTTGAGTTCATGGCAATAGTACAGAAGAAGGAAAAACTTCAACTTGAAACATTTTAAAATGATCAGTGATTTTTAAACCTGCATGTTTTAAAAATGTCATATCAAACATGGCTCTTTGAGGGTTCTATTTACACTCTGGAAAAAACCTCCCTTCCTAAATGACTTAAAACATTTCTCATCGCTGCAGTCATGTTTCTCTGACTAAAAGCACAGAAATGCAACATCCACCTCGCCCTGAAAAGAATACATTCTTTCATATAAATACCAACAGTTCGCCTTTGTTACACCTTAAAGCAATAGTTTAAATCTTTTGAAGTGAGGTTTTGTGGAAAAATTATGAGTACTTAATATCTTACCTGTTGTAGATAGCTGTTTGAATTGTTTATGTTTGATGAAATATAGTTTAATTCTGACAGAGTTAATGAGCTAACATCTTGTCTGAGCAGGGCTAGGATCAAAGTGTATCACATTTCAGCAGAAATATTATGATATTCTTGTCTGAAGTGTTCAAGCTGCACAGGAAGTGCCACAGCTAGACACTGCTGCTACTGGCACTACTAATAATCACAGGATTCTATGTAAATAACCAAGTTATTTGAAACTACTGTATATGTAAAAGTTTTTAAAGTTGTGTTAGAATTAACAATAATAATTTTTTCTGAGATCAGAGTTATAATACTTTTTGGTCCTGACCCAATTCAGACTAGCCCTTAGCTCATCAGTCAGGTGAGAACTGAACTATTTATCCAAACCAATATTGTGCAAAGAGCTATCTACAACAGGTATACTGTAGTTAACTACCACCCTTCCTTGAATCTCTACTTTAAAAGATGTGAACTATGTCTACACTACCTAGCTTGCATTGGTAAAGATTGAAATCTAAAACTTCAGGGAGTGTCCAAGAAACTGCACACTCTAGTCTGCAATAAATACTGCTGTTCAGTCAGATTGAGTAGTATGAGATGAACAGGCATAAAAAAGATTGTTAATCAGACGCAACAATGTTTTAATACAGCGAAGAAGGAGACAAAGACGGTCACAGAGAACTTACACATAGGTCTCAACAACAAAAGTTACTGTTTCATTTCCATTAATGACATTACACTTATGATATGAAGGCGAGATTGAAATGACGTCAGTCTGATGCTTTATGCAGACCCTGCAGGCACAGGAACGTAGAAGGAGCAATTACATTTCTATAATACTGTATTAGGGCTGAATAGATAGATGTAGATGCAGCGATGCAGCTATTTACACCTGTTGTTGCTCCATATCTTCACAGCAAGTCCCACTACAACTAAATTATATGCCTGGATTTTAATCTTGATCTAATATAAATCTGAAATTAAAACAAGTCACAAGCTTGATATAAATAGGAAAATAATTGGTAAATAAAATGTTTTGTGTTTAATTACAAATTTCGAAACTAAAACATGTGAATGGCGAGTACAACGTGAGACATTCAATGGCATGAGACGTACAAATTACACACAGATGATGTTGGACCTGATAAACGTTCAGGATGTATACAGTTAGTTTCCCTTTACTGGGCTCCACCATCCTCCTCCTCTTATGTCTAATGCACTGATTTACATCTCTAAATGACTAAACCACAAACCCCTGATATTTCAAATGTACAACATTCTGTTTATATTTCGTTTGTTTGCTGCAGGAACAAAAATACACAAAAATGGGATGAATTAAAACTGCTAAACTGCCTGGAAACTACATAGGAAACAAAAGATTATGGGTCAGGCTTGAGTCTCATGGTCCACCATGTTGGACTCTCCTTTGGTCACAATAGTCTAATCAGTCACATGACTGCTGAGGGCTTCTGAGCAGTCAGTAAATCGTACATTGGATGTCAAAATAAACAGCAGGCCGGAGAGGAGCGAGAGAATATGGGCACACACGTGTTGACAGATTTTGGTCTGACGGTCCCTGGTGGATGTTTAGGGGTTAATTGAGGATGTTAACTGAAGTGGGCATGCCGTTGGAGGCTGAGGAGATAGTGGTGGGGTTTAGCGTGGTGTTTTCAGGCATGCTGTGGAACCCCTCACTTGGACGGCTGATCTGGCTGACCAGAGATTCATCATTGTTGAGCTCTGTGGTCATGGCACTGCTGCCATTAAAGTTCAGGGTGTCCTCGCTGCAGAGCTTGCTCTCCTCACCCAAAGACTGCTGGCTCGCTGTCCGCTTCTCCTCAAGATCACTAGATTGGGTGAGAGCACAAGTTAGGGAATGCACTAACATCAAAAACTCGAGAAAGGAGAAATGTGTGAAAACACCTTGACAAAAAAAAGTATGTGATCACATGCAGTATAAAAGGTTGCAGCTTTATATCTGTTATTTATAGTAAGGTTAAAGGTTATGGACTGTTGAGATGATCATTGTAGACCATGCATTTGATAAGCTCCTGCTTTTAAAAAGGACGTCAGCAGACAAAACAATTAGCGGATGTAACATACAAGATGGGTAGACCACATAACAGCATACCTTTCTAGAGATCTGCAAAGCAGGGGCACGCATCAGAGAGAACAAAACAAAACAAAACAAAAAGACGCAAAGGAAAGGAACACAAAGGGTTAGGAAAACCAAGCAGTGCTGAGGGATTCAGTGCTGTTAGGAGTTTAAACGTTCCATAAGATCATAACGTACAATTCAGACAACAAACCTGTACTCTCCAAATGTTTCATCCTTCATCGGTCGCACCTCTGAGTCCATTGGACCATCTTCTTTATCTTTCACTGAGAATGAGACAGGTCAGGGATCTTTATTTCTAAATTATGTCAACATCAGTAAAATGTTCTGTCAAATAGTAAGATGACAAGTCTAAAGTGCAAAAAAGACTTGAATAATCTTTGGTAATGTTGCTATTCTACTTCCAAACACCTGAATACATTTTCAAAAACAAAGTGGATGGCTGCCATCTTAAAACAACTCCAGTCCAAAATACTGTAATTTTTAAAGCAGCAAGACCAGGCTGCACCAGAAGTGGTACAGCTACCTGCTGCTGCCAAGATTTGCATTTGTAAAGATGAGCATAACATTTCGTAAATAGCTGTAATGAGAAATCAATACACGTGTAAAAGTTCATACAATAGCATTCTTAAACTGCTGTGAATGTATTTAGACAGCAACAATCAACATCAGTTTTTGCCTCACTTGGACAAGCCATTAGATTATCAGTAGAATTAAACTATTTTTCAAGGGTTTTACAAAGAGATATCTACAACATGTCTCTCTTGTAAATGAGTCCTCATGACTCAATGAGACTAACCAATATAAATAAAGGTTGAACGAATGAATGAAGATATTACTTGTTCATAACCTTTAAATAAACCACACATCACTATCACTTAATGTTTTAAAGGTGAAAAAAGTTATACACATATTACAAAATAGTTACTCCGGCTCTATGACTTTGTGATTTGCAAGAAGTCTTTTTGGTTGAACCAATGATCTTGTGATGTATGCAGAGCAGTCATCTTGCTGGAAAGTACTTACCTGAGTACTTTCCTCCTTTACTCCTCCTGATGAAGCATAGGATGAGCAGAATCAACAAGAGAAGTCCGATGGCACTCACAACTCCGATGAACCAACCCTGCGTTGCAATGCTTCGCTGCACCTCCGTCACTTCTTTGAAAGGAAAAAAAAAAGTGGGACGTAGGTGAGAAGCAAAAAGAAAAAACTTTTTTAAGGAAATCAGGATGAAAACACAAGAATGTTGTAAAGCATGGAAAGGGTAGACGGCACAAGATAAATGAGAGCAGAATCTAGAGCACACAAGAAAATGTGTAACGCATTCTGACAAGGTGACATTTCACCAAAGAACTAAAGTATTACCCTTCATACAGCTAACCAAGCTCTCCTCACAAGAGTCTTTGAAAGCATTTCACAAGCAGAAAGACAAAAGAATTGCATGGTACTCTCTTTAGGATCCAATTTGATATTTTTAGACACAGAAACCCCACTGGGGAAAGCAAAGGGGGTACAAGGAAACAGAGTGAATGACGGCAATGAGCTACCTGTTCCCGCTGTGTTTATGTCAGTATCCCAGAATGTGGTGTTGCCGTAGATGAAGTGTAGGAGATAGTGAGAGCCAGGACTCAAACCCTGAAGCTGGTAGAAGGACTGAGAGGAGTTCAGTTTCTCAGACTTCTTCCATTTGCTGCCATCTGCACAAGCAAATCGCGAACCTCAGTTCCATGTCTGCTGCTGTTCAGGATATCAATCACTGCAGTGGTTATTTTAGTACGTATATCATACCGTTCTTTTTCAGGTAGTGGATGTAGAACCCAACATTCCTTTGTCTCTTCTTGGCTTCCCAGCTGACATTTACCAAGTTCTCCCCGACAGACACGCTGATGTCGTCAGGGGGTGCTGCAGCATCAAGACAGACAATACTTAAATATGATGTACACGAGCACAAATTGCCTGCAAATGCCGTTCTTGACATTAAGATAAATAATACCTCCTTCCAGCGTGGTGGCCCCTGTCATCATGCTGGACTCTCCATCCCCGGCAGCTGTGCGTCCCCTCAGGTAAAAACGGTAATGGCTGAGACGGTCCAGGCTCGTTAGGGTGAGGTGGGTGGCTTCGGGGTCATCGATCGTCTCTACCTGCATGGGGCTGTCGTCATTCTCTGTAACTGACCACAGCAAAGCCCAAAGCCTTTCAGTCACTGTTTGACCACCAACAGCTGACTGACGGATGCATGTAACTAAGATTTTGTGACATTTTTATAGTTTCGTCTCCTCCACATGAATTAAGTCCAGTAAATCTATGCAGTTTAAAAGATTTTACATTAAGGATCAAATATGAGATGCTTACTCCGCTGGTACTGAAGTAGATATCCAAGAAGGATGCCATTGGGGTGAGCAGGAGGTTTCCAGTGCAGGATCATTTCTGTCTCTGAGGGACTGTCCAGGATCAGAGATGTGGGAGGACCAGGTACTGACAACAGCACAAAGACACCTGGTTAAACTTTGCTCATCTTAAAAAGAGGCTCATTTAGTTTTGATCAAAGCCATTCAGTAAAATCTATCTTAGAAGCTGGTTCACGTTCTCCCCTGTCCCATATCAGTCATTATCTTGCTCAATCGCTGTTTCTTGTTTTCTGTGTCTAACCCTCTCAACTAATTTATCAAGATTCTTTTCCCCTGCCTTGTCAACCCCCACCACCTTATTCTTACCTCCCTCTGGAGTCTTGAAGGCCAGAGGCTCAGAATGGGGTCCCTCTCCCTTTTTGTTAAATACACTGACAGTCAGAACATAGTGGGAGTACGGTCTAAGATTACTGATGACCTTCTCCTCTTCTTTGGGCCCAGTTTCTTCCACCACAACGTTCTCGGACTCCCTGGACCGCCGGCCTCGGTGGTGGCTCCTGGAGCCTTTTCTGGTTACGTGTATCTGGTGCGACCAAAACAACATCATAAGTTCTGGTTTCAGAGGTTAAACAGAAAAAATAATCAAGAGAGGATGAAGAAGCAGCACCTTGTATCCCAGCAAGTGTCCTCTGACCGACTCTCTGTCCACGGCGAACCAGCTCACTTTGATTGTCGTGCTGTTTATCAGTTGAACACCCACATCCATTGGTGCCTCAAGTGGAACTGAGAGACCATGTAAAGTATGAATATTTACACTAGAAGAAAAGTGTACAGCTGAAGAATGTTTTATTTAAAATATTTTACCATCTTCTCCTGAATAGCCAATAACCGGGTCTGGCTCGGGTCCGTCCCCAAACGCATTGACAGCCTGAACTTTAATTTCAAAGGCGGAGAAATTGCCAACGCCGTTGACAAGAAATTGGTGCGCTGTTGTGTTGCTCTCATACCACTTAGGCCCACTGCCCACCGCTCTCCTCCACTGCACCTTGTACTTAAAATCTGGTCCGTTAAAGTTCCTGTAGTCCATTTTCTGAAACAAGAATGGAAAACACAAATCCTCCTAAAACCAAACAATAGTGTGAATGCTGCTTCAGCATTCACACTATTGTTTATTAGTAAACGTTTTTGTTTGTTCTTTACAATCAAATAATTTCTGTACATTTTGTGTCTTAGGCTCAATCACGAATAGTGCACTATGAAATATAGTGTTTGGAGCTTTTATACTTTTTCTTTTTTAAAACTTTATTAACAAAAAAAATACATAAAATACATTGAGATGTAGGTTCCTTCAAAAAAGCTGTTTTCTCAAGTAAACTGTACTGTTTTTGTCTTCTTATGCTCCTTTTAGTTAGTAAGTTTCGTTCGGCTGCTCCCATCTTCAGTGGTTGTTTGACTCAAGATGCCTTTCCTGACACAAACTGGACTCAGACCCGCAGCCTCGGGATTGCAAGACCACAGCAGTGACCACCAAACTACCTCAGCCCCTTTGAGTTCGTCTAGTTCTTTTTTGTTCAGTTAGTTGTTAGTTAATATTTAATTTGCTAATTTTGGCTTTTAGCAACTGTTTTGCAATACTGTATTTGGCTAATTTAAGCTTGTAACTTTTTTTTTTTTTTCACTTTAGATTTTAGTACATGCAACAGTTTAGTTAATTTTAGCTTTTACCAATGATTTGGTACTGCTTTTAGTTACTCTTATTTATCAAGGCGTTTGTTCTCTTCACTTTAACTTTTAACAACAGTTTTAATTTTTTTTTTTTTAATTTTTTTTTTTTTTTAGACAGCAGTTTCCTAATTTTCCCTCTTAGTAAAAAAACAAACCAAAACTTGTTTTAGCTTCTGCTCTGCTTCTTTTCACTTCATCGTTTCATTCTACAACAACTTTTAGCACATTAAACACCCAGTATTCACACCATTGTTGCAGAAAATGCATCTTCTGCAGCTGAGTTTGTTAAGCAAATAAAAATCTTGAACGTTAGGCGTACCTCCCAGGTGATGAGCAGAGTGTCTGGGTCTACAGACTCACTCCTGACGTCCTCCGGGTTGAAGTCTGGAGCTGTTCAAAGGAAGAAAAAGACAGTTTGATGTGATCTGGTTACACTTTGACAGTGAAAAAATGTTTTCAATGCAAAACTATGACTTTTACCTTCGGCAGGTGTGTTGTGGATTTCAGACGGTTTGCTGGGGTCACTCTTACCCACTTCGTTGATGGCAATGACCCGGAAACGGTAGGATATGTAAGGCCACAGGTGGAGGACAACATGATCCTTGTTTCCTTCTACTCGCTTCAGCTCTTCCCAACCCCTCCCTATCAAACTCTGGTCCTCAAACTCAACAACGTACTCTGCGGAAACAAAATGAAAGTGTTATGGGGAAGAAAAGATGCACCCACTTACTGCAAAAATAATTCAGAGACACTCGGAGCTCGCATGGTTTAATCGTGTTGTAGACATTTTCCTCATAAATCAAGTTATTTGATTTGCTAAAGTCTTGCTCTAAATAAGAAAGGCAGGGATATAATGAGTGGCAGAATGTGTGTTTGTCTGCACTGAACCTAGCACAGGGCTGTTGTGGTTGTATCCTGGAGTCCATCTGAGAGTGACAGCTCGTTGCTTAGGATCAGAGATATGGAGGAGGACTGGAGGGTCTGGTCGGTCTGAGGGGAACACCAACATTATCATCAGTTTTATTACCACAGCCTGTGCACTGCATGCTAATATTTATAAAATTATGTTTTAAATTACAAAACAAATGCATGTTTGTTGTCTATGCCTGTTGTGTATCCAGTCCAGGAAAGGTGAGCTCACCATATAACATGAGTACAGCACTGGCATCAGCCTTGTCCAGGGATGTGATGATCTCACAGGTGTAGAGGCCTTCATCGTCTGGTTCCACATCAGATATTCTGAATTCTGGCCCATCAAATGTGTATCTGAAAAAAAAAAATCCAGCCATCTTTGTTTCTACTTATATATTTTTCAGAATAATACCCTCCTCTCTACCTCATCATCTCGTCAACATCTTTTATTCTTTTGTCAACGCTGTCATGGACAAGTCCAAATTAAAACCTGACGGAACATGCGATAAGTTTAATTTGTAACATTATTCCTAGCTGTGCTTGTATACCCAAGACGTTACTGTTAGCATTCACATAAATCAGTCCATTTCTAACGTCATCCCCCTTATCATTGTCAGGTGTTGCTCAGAGTCTGAGTCTCACTTTTGACTGCTGGAGGATTCAAACAGCTTTATATTGCTCTTCCTCCACTGAATGATGGGAACTTTGAGACTGGCGTCGTAATGGGCCACGCATGTAAAGACTGCTGTGTGTCCAGGCTGCACCTTAACATCCTTGGGTGGTGACAAGATCACTGTTCTGTCTGCAGGGGAAGTGAAGGATATGAGGAAAAAGCCGAGACAAGTTGAAGGATGTGCAATAAGTTTAAGCTGCTAAAGCATTTGGTGTATGTGTGTGTCACTCACTGAACACCTCCAGCTCAGCACTGATTGACAAGTTGGTGTTTTGTACAGAGCAGGTGTAGAGACCCTTATCATCGTGGGTGACATTTAATATCTGAAGCTCCCCGCTGGTGAGTGGGTTTACCCTTGGACCTGCAAGAAGAGATGATACCTCGGTGTCCCTAAAAAAGACACACAAACACGTCAGAAGTTTGGCAAGCTGGGTGACAACGTAACCTTTTCAGAAATTAAACTTGCCCTTTTAAATAACTCTTTTTTCTAGTTTTCATATTAAAAAAACAGCATGTTTGGATACTTGCCTAGCTAACAGATTTCAGTCACAGCCCAGCTGTAGCAGCATTTGGTTGCTAATTTATGCACATGAAGAACTATTTACGCAACAACATCAGATTTGTGAAATAGAATGAGAAGACCAGCCAGATGACACAATAAACTAAATAAAAAGTCACAGAAATCTGTCTCACCATATGACTTTAGGTTTAGGAGAGCCAAAGGTCTCACAGTCTAGTAAAACCTTCTGGCCTTCGGTAACTGAATACCGTTTCCTGTCTTCAGTGAGGATCTGAGGAGGCAGCTCTGAAACGAAACGCAGGTTTTACCACAAATACAGATTCAAACACGGAGAGGGTATTGGCGTGCGAAAAGAAAAAAAGCTCACCGATGACATATACATAGGTGTTGGTGAGGATGGTTCCATGTTTGTTGGAGGCCAGGCACTGGTAGATGGCAGTGTCTCCAAAGATGACCTCCCTGAGGATCAGTGATGTGTCTGCTGTCACGGTTCGTCTGGGGTCCTTATCAGTCGCTGTTGAATAGTTGCACACTCTTAGTACAGCTACAGTGTCCGAATGTGTAGAAATGAATTCAGCTGGCTTTGTCTTCTGACCTGACAGGGGTGTCCCGTTGATGGTCCAGCTCATAGTGGGCGAGGGCGTACCCTTCGCCTCACAGTCGAGCTTGACTGTCTCACCTGGTGCATAAATCTGACTCTCTGGCACCTTTTTCCAATAAGGAGCAGCTGCAGAGGACAGAATATGGCACTAAATCAAGTAAAACATTACAAGAAAAGCAGACCTGGTAACATTTGACATTATAAAGCACTGGAATATGAAAAGCTCAAAAAGACAAGCAGATAAAATATTCTGCCCTTCTGCTAATCTTTTACGTGAAATTAATTTGCTTTGAAGACTCCTGCAGATTAATCTGACAATGGCGGTTAAAATCATGTTCAAGCTTTTATATTTATTATCTAAAATGTTTTAATTGTGTTGCAGACTTCATTCTTTTCTTTACTGTCCTTATACTTTTTTAATATTAAATATAACTAACACATAATTTAATTTATTACTGTCTGATGTACTGGTACTTGGATTTTACAATGTTACACCTCAAAGCAGGTTTTTTTATTTGTAAAAGAATACTCCATTAATTATTTTCAATTAGGCCTATGTGTGTGTGTGCGTGCGTGCGTGCGTGCGTGCGTGTGTGTGTGTGTGTGTGTGTGTGTGTGTGTGTGTGTAAAGATGCTGTACAATTTGTTATGTCCCCAGTGGAAACAACAATATAATCAGTTAATCTAGCACTTTATTGATTCTGTGTGTAAATAACTTGTAATTTTTTAAAAATTAAAATACATATGTAAAGGATGTTTAAAGTATTTTCATGAATTATTAGAATAAACATAAATCTTTGAATACTACACATCTACATGGCAACTAATATGCTAATCTGAAATTAAACTGGTTATTGCTTCAGAACTACAAAAGTTCTTCATTCATAATTGTCTTACAGTTTACATTCATAAAGCTATTTGTGCAAACTACCAACTTTAAAATGTGCAGCTGAAACTACAAATCCATGGCCTTTTTGTCATTGTTTCACACAGACTAAATAAAGTGCATTTTAAAAGTTTTGTTTCTGTGTATTTGTGGGTGCAAATAAAGGAAAGAGTACCTTCCACAGTCAAACTGTACGTGTGTATGGCCTTCCCCTGGGTGTTCTGAGCTATACACTGGTACTCGCCGCTGTCACGCTCTATGATATTTATGAGGCGCAGGCTTCGGCCAAACTTTTCAATCTTGGCACGGGACTCCAACAGCTCGCCATTCTTCTTTACCCATGTAATCTCAGGTGCTGGTCTGAAGTCGAGGGAAGTGAAGACAGGTAATGATGGAGCGAGACAGACAGGTAACAGAGAGGAGACAAAGAAGCAGGAAGAGAGGAAAAAGACCAAAAAGAGGGTAGATAGAAAGAGGTGGCAGGAGAGAAGATGGATGGCAGCAAAGGTTGGTTTGGAAGAGCAGCATTATTTATCTTAGTGAAAGCAAAGGTGCACATGCACACGCCCATGTACAGACAGACACTTACAGGCCCTGGACAATGCACTCAAGCTCTATGGTCTGGCCCCGGAGGGCGTGGTACGTGCTGTTGCTTCCAGTAGGCATCATCATGTGCGGTCTCCGGTTCCGCAGTAACGAATTGGCTGGACAAAGAGGCGGAAATGCACAGAGAAGGAGACACACTCATACATATGGATGGGTAATTTTCAGATTGCTGTGCTGCTGACACTGCAGCTACTTCAGCCACTCTGACACACCTACATATGGATGCAGGGAGTGGAAGAGACAACAATACCTCCCTTACAAAACAGATTCACGTCTGATGTTACCCATGTTCATCTTTCTGACCTCTGGTTGAGCCACACATGCTCGCTGGAGCCTCTCAGTGTGAGCTGCATCTCATTACAACTAGACTGAGATGATAATGGACTCCCTGCTGACTGTGGGTTGTGCGCTGGATCAGGTCACTGCTTTGGTCAGCACAACATGCCACCACATGGTGAGGAGTTCACTTTGGTTTGACTGTTGTGACTCAGTGGGTCTCAGCAATTTTATATACACTATTTTTAGGCTTATCAGCCATATTTATTGATAAACGCTCTAATAGAGGAGTGGTAAGTCCACCCGGATGTTGAGGTCAGAGCCATAAATAGATATTCTTGATACAATGCATCAAATTCTCTGTCTAGGGCAAATGAGTGTCTAGTTGCATTTTCAAACACTGCTGAGGAAACTGTCCTTTTCTCTATGAGTGATTTTGAAAATGCAATATCTACAAAAACAAAACAAAAAAAAAAACAAGCAGAACCAGCTCATTTGTATTATTCACCAAACTACTATTTTAGAAATGGTGCAAACTGGTACAAAGTAACATACAAGTGAATTTATTAATAATACTGTATGTCTATTGACAGCTTATTTCTTTCAGCTACATGGATCCAGCCATCCGTCCATTATCTTTTACCCGCTTCTTCCATTTTGGGTCATGGGGGTCGCCAGTGCCCATGTCCAGCAATCACTGTGCGAGGGGCGGTGTACACCCTGAACAGGTCTCCAGTCCATCACAAGGACACATAGAGACAACCATTCACTCTTTCACTCACACAGAGACAATTTAGAGTGACCAATTAGCCGAACATGCATGTTTTTGGTCTGTGGAAGGAAACTGGAGTACCGGAGAAAACCCACCCACCCACTCTGCTTTTTTGCATAAAAAGCAATTGTTTTAGTACAGACTGACAAAATATTCTGATGATGAACCTTTTAATTTTATACACTCGAACTGTTCAGTGAAACAAAATTCAATTCATGATTAAAAAAAAATGTTGGAGAAGCATAGCTATTGCAAGAAGACCAGCTCTGTCTGGAATCAATGGTAGAAACGTGAAACGACTAGAAAGAAACAAAAACTTGTGTGGATATATTAGTTGAAGAGAGTGTGATGTTTGTCTCATTTGTCTCTATATGTCCCTGTGATGGACATGTGACCTGTTCAGTGTTAGAGATAGCTGGATATGGGCACCAGTGACCCACATGACCCAAAAAGGATGAAGAAGGTAAAGATAATGGATGGATGTAAAGGATTTGCCAACTAAAAGACATAATGTTTCACAACTTCAGCTCAGGTCTGATCAGTTGTTCTACATGATTCGATCCAGAACAAAACTCACAGGGGTTGACCTTCAGGGTGATGGCTTCTTTCGCCAGGATTGTTCGTGTCGCCAAGTACTGGACGTGGCAGGTGTAGTCATCTCTGCTGTCGTCGACTGTCAGATGAGCGAAGTACAGGTTGCCATCCTTCCCTGCCACCACCCGTTTGCTGAGCTGGATATGGCGTAGGTCTGAAGGGGAAAAAGGAGTAGAGGATGAGTGACGCACATCTTTGTTCTTATCTAGTCATCCAACACTAAGAGGATAAGTACAAAAATAATGAATTTGGTTCCTTATAAGATCCACATTTACAATTTTCAAACTACAATACGTTATCTTTTTTTTTTTTTTTGTCTTTCTCTGATATGATCAACGAAAAGCCGGGCACAGAGTGCAAGAGTTGATTTTACTGAAGAGGAAATAGAAGCAGAGATGATGAACTCACGCTCATCCATCCAGTGAATGACGGGCTCCATGGAGCTCTGTGGGGGGTTGCACTTCAGAACAATACTGTTTCCCTCCTCAGCTTTCACAGTGACTTTCTTTTCTTTCTGCTGGGACGGGGGAACTGCACACCGGTCAACAAGAAACAAATGCACACAGGTAAGAAAAAAGGTGATAACACAAACAGAGATTTCCTGAGGCAACCCTCATCACGCGTCACCACAAACACACACAACCCAAGACGTCTTTTGTCTTGCAGAAGCGGAAAAACATATGTGAGTCATGCGTGCACGCTCTCCCTCCCTCTCATTGTGGATAACCACACAGGATACACTGAAGAGAGCTTCACATGACATCAACTCAAGAGCGTTACTGCGGAAACGGTTGTCAGGGAAACTGTGAGGGAAGGAGGTCGCTCAGGAGCGAGCCAGTCACACAGGTGGATGGATCATCAGAGGCGCTCTTTACTTCAGGGCTCACATTCATGTGCAATGGCTGATTATCAAGTTGTTGCATGTAATTAGATTCCAGGTTTCACAACTTTGACTTGGACTGACTGACTGTGAGAGAGAACACTGTAATACCGTAAGGCTTCTGAATTAGAAAATAATAATTAAGCTAACATTTAAGAAAAATAATTTAACTTCCCCGATGGCTGAAAACAAATCTAATTAAAAGGCTGGTGTTCCTTGAAGGAATGCGTATCACCTGCCACCGTTCTTGCCAGAGTTTTAGACTGAAATCAACTCATGTTATGAGAAGATAAAGTTGTAGTCAGTTTGATCGAATCTTTAAAAAATTACATTTTGTACAAGTGCTTACAACATTGTCAGATGTCAACCTCAGAATACTGTAATTTCTGGACTATTGAGCGCATCCAAATATAAGCCACGCCTACTAAATTTAAGGAATAATAGTAATTTTGTACATATAGGCTGCACTTGTGTGTAAGCTGCGAGTGTCTGTGTTGTACCATAAGACATTTACAGAGAAAGATTGTTTAAACTTTTGATTAAATACGTATTGGTAACATACCCTGATGCATGCTCAATAATCCAGGTAGAAAAATCTAAAAAAGCTAAGTCTGGTCCTCTGGACATTCAAA
>JARVGS010000127.1:21207362-21222344 GCA_031762315.1 Hypsolebias antenori
AATTAGTTTTTTATTTTTTTTTTTTTTTTTTTTTTTTTTTTTTTTTTTTTTTGTAATTAATTAATTTATTTTACCCACCAAGAGGACCTGACTTAACTTTTTTTTTAATTATATTGTATCATTTTGATATAAATATTCAATTTCCATCTCTGTCTGATCAATGATACTGCTGACATTTATGGAATAGGATCATTAATGTTTGTTCATGTTATTTACTGGCCAATAAATCTTCCTAACACTGAGTTTGCTGGATGGTGAAAATCAAACTGTTCAACACAAAACACCAGTTAGAACAGATTTCTACTAGGAAAAAAAAATCATAATAATCTGTGAGAAAACATGGATTATAATCGGTTTAGCTACACAATAAACAAATTGTTTCATTTATAAATAATGGGTTAGGTTATTTAGGTAATTTATGCTGTTCATTAATTGAGCTGTGAATTAATAAATAACATTGATTTTTTTATTAACACAAAGACTAAATTTTATGTATAATTTACAAATGATTTTTAAATGCAGAAAGATGCTTATCAAAAGCCTTCGTAAATTTCAAGCATATTTTAAAACTACAGCAATTATTTACTTTTTGCTTTATTTAAGTTGCAGCCAGTGTGTTTGACATAAATAAAACACACATATTGTGTTAATGTGTTCATTTGCACCACCGTGTTCTAATGTTGCCAAGCTGTTTTCTTCTGTGTTAGGAATAAAATGTGATATCTGGACACAATTTATTTTAGCACTTTCTTGTGCACCTTGGTGTCCTGCAGCTTATTTTGGTTATTAATGCTTTATTTTTGCACTTTTTAAGCACACACACAATTTAAAAAACCTTTTATTTCAACAATTGAACTAAACTCTTTCAGTCTGTATCACTTTCTGAGAAAAATACAGACATGCACACACACCCAGGCGAGCGTTGCTCCCCATCAGTTTCTGATTATTTGCACGTAGAATCCCATGTCCACCATGGAACAGAATACATTGTGTCGAAGACAAAGGGTCCCCATGGAGAGGCGGCAGAGCCTGAATAGCTGTCTTTGTGCGATACAACAGAAGACAGCTTCGATCTCTGTAAAGACCCATCTCAATAAACACCTCAGGTATCCGTCTGCACATCAACTAATCTCCTGATTAAGTCTTTCCAGGTGTAATCACAAAAAATGGGCATTGAGTTGACGGGAAAGTGTAGAGAGAGGACATGAAGAGTGATGGGTGAGTGAGAAAAGTAAAAACTAAGGGGAAGAAACTGAGAATAATAATGGGAGGAAGGCTCCAGTATTAAAAGAAAGAGATGGATGACAAATGAAATTGCATCCCTTAAATATAAAAGGGACAAATACTGGCAAGATAAAGAGAGTGATGGATGGATGCTTCCTGGGGTCCAGCTTTAATTTCTTTGGGAGCAATGGGAATGTTCATCCACAGTTGTGCCTCTATTTGTGGCTCAGGAGGAGGGTTGGGGGCACAGAGAGCAGAGTTTTAATCTTTAGCACCAAATAGAGCAGTGGGTATTTCATTAAAGATCTGTTTCAGGGTGGCCAGGCCTGAAAGAAATCCATATTTCATTACTTGTCCTCTATCTCTGCCTCTCTTGTATGCATACTGTATACCTGCTCAGGCAATGTGCTGTGTGTGTGTGCATGCTATCTGACAGTACACATGACATGAATGGTTCTGATAATAAATGTTCATGCAGAATCAAACAAACAGGTCTCTTTATATTTTGTTGGGTGGGTTTAAAGACACTCACAAAAACAACGTTGACATAGTCATCATCAGACAGAGTCTCCAGCATCTCACTGACAGACGTCCGAATCAGCTTGAGGGTTAAACCAGACACACTCCCACTTCTATAAAAGAGAAGAAAAGATGATTAGCTGAGCTTTTGCCTGTAAGATTTTACTGCTTGCACTTGGAAAAAATGTAGCAAATCTAAAAAGCAAGACAAAAAAAATTTATGATAAAAAAAAAAATGCTTAAGTGAACAAGTTGTAGATCTGTAAGGTTATCAGGGTACTCACGCATCCACAAGGATTAACATGTCTTTTGGTGAGGCAGCCCCTTGAATGTACCTTCATGAATAAAAACAAGAAAAAAAAAAAACATCTGTGCTGAGATCTTTGATCTCTCTCTCTCTCTCTCTCTCTCTCTCTCTCTCTCTCTCTCTCTCTCTGAATATAAAATAGCCCGTTGAAGGCCATTTATTTTAAAATAGTTTACCATGGCAACACTTTTATTTTACAAGTAAAAATACTTCCAAATAATAAAAATAATATTTGCTTTAAATATACTCAAAATGGTGATTGTTCATTAAAATTATTTATGTTTGTGATTAGAAACTTGAAACATAAAGGATATACAAAGTAACATAATAAAGGAGCATAATTAGTCAAAAAATATATGTTTCAAAATCTGTTGGGTGTATTCTAGAGGTAAAAAAAACCCTACAATTTATTTTTTTAAACACATTTTAATGATAAGGAATTACTTTTTTATTTGAACTGGTTTTGCACTGTGCTACAAAGTCACAATTTATGTTCTTTCTTTTCTTTTCTTTTATTTTCTTCCATTCTTTACAATTTATTTCTAGTTTTAAAGCCCAATCCCAATTTTTAAAGGAGCACCCATTCATCGGTTAAAAAAGACACATTTATACAAAACCAGTAAATGGTCTGCTCCTGACCAACATTACATGAATAAACCCTAAACAATATGTATTTATTGCAGGTTTCTTACCATGGTCTTCTGCGGACATCATACAGATCAATTTTACTGGGAGTCTTTCTAGCATCCATCCAAGGAGAAGCTAGAAAAGGAGATGACAGATAATGATTAGATGTTGTTATTGTAATTAAATATAGCTAATTATCACGTCTGTTTATTTTGGTCTTATTTATGACACATTTCATTGCAAGACTACCAGAATCTGGCAACGTGCAGTGTCAAATTCTGCTAAGCAGTGAGTCACTGTCAGACACGATAAGCCACCTTTTATAATGACTGTTTGGTTGTTGGATTAATTCCTAAATTTATAACATCTCTGTGACAAGTTTCTTGCTCACAAAAATTACTGGACAGGAAAACAGGAGAGAGAGAAATATATCCAAGATAAGGTATGCAGAGCAGAGGATGAGCTTGTTTTCTACCTGCATATTGTTAGAGGGAGGGCACCACAACAAGAAGTCAGTACAAGGACATGTGATAATTTGTTGTGCATTCTAAGAGGTAAACACAATAAAAATTCAAAATATGTTTGTGGGGAGATTTGATCACACCACTTTTCACAAAAACTATAATAAATAAATGAATAAATACATTGAAGGTCAAGGTTTCTTTGTTGTCATTTGCATCATATGTGGTACATGTGGTGGAACGTAATTGTGTACACAGGGTCCCCATTCGGGGGGGGGGGGGGGGGGGGGGGGCGTCCCAATTAAACCCCCCCCCCACAAAAAAAAAAAAAGAAAAAAACAAGTAAAAGAAAAACAGTAATGAGATCTAAATGAACTAAGAAATACACTAAACTAAAGGCCCCCACATACTCGGGTGTACTTGCATGTACTCTGCGCATACTGTCTGCAGACGGTTGAGACTTCTTACTTGAGCGTACACCCTGATGGACTGCAGCGCAGCCCTGCAGGTAAGGGGCGTTTACCTTTGGGACAAATTGAGGTCGCCTATTGGTCACTTGCTGACACGCCTACTACATTGATTGACATGTCGCGTCGCGTAACCGACTTGTGAAAAAAAAAACCGAGAGCTGCCGGCGGTCCTGGGTGGAGGCAGGGCAGCTCAGGAGCAGCGGCAGTGGTGTTCTGTGTTTATATGTTGTTAATAAAAAGTTCTGAAAATAAAACAAACAGGGAGGAAGAGATTACTTGCCTCTTGGCAAAAAAAAAAAAAAAGAAAGAAAAGGCCAGTAAACCAGACCAGAGATGAAGAAGGGGGATTTAATACACTGATGAATGACATGCAGATGATGGACAGTGAGAAACATTTAGAATATTTTCTTATGGATTCTAGCAAGTTAACTAGTTGGGCATTAGCCCTGTTTCTTCACCACCGGGGCAGCTACTGCACACCTGTCAGCGCTGCACAGTGAGCGGCAGTCGCACTGCGCATCTTTGCGACTGCACACATTGTTGTCGCATACAAAACAGCCCGTTGTAGAGCAGTTTATTGTGTGACACTGAGTACGCGTACGCGGTCATAAAATTCGATCTTTGCACAGACGTAGCTGGGGGACATGGCCGGCAAGTACGAATGAATACAGCAGCATGAAATAAATCAGCAGCATAAGACCAGCAGCATGGATAGTCAGCAGCACATATCAACAATCAAGTGACATTACTGTGATTTCCCCCCCACAGTGTTAATCTTGATTAGAGATTCATGAGTCTAACAGTTTCAGGGTAGCAGCTGTTCTTCAGCCTAGTGGTTCTACATTTAATGCTCCTCAGCCTTCTGCCCGAGGGGAGCGAGAAAAAAGTGTGTGTGCTGGGTGAGTGGGGTCCTTCATGATGCGGACATCCTCAGACGTTGCCTCCTAAAAGGTGGACATGGTGGGTGGATTAAGGAGATCCTCCAAATGCTCCTTCCACCACTTGAGATTGTCCTCAGTTTGGATCCGCAACCCTGCACCCAGTCCAAGCAGAACCTGGGTAGGGCACCAAATTCCTCCCATGCCCGAGTTTTTGCAACAACCACCACCAAAATCCAGTCCTTCTGACTTTCCTGTACCCTTTAGCTGCTTCAGGAGTCTTCCAGGACAGCCAAATCCAGAAGGCCTCCACCAGAGGGTCCTTTGGTTGCTTTCATGACGGGCACCAATGGTGGTAGGCAGGCATGTTGAATTTTGATGCAGTAACCCAATTTTTGATGGAGACTTTTCTTAAACCTAAATGCAGTAACCCACCAAAATGAAAGTTGGCACACTGCTTACTTTTCAAGTTATATAGCTCACAGGATGGATGGACATGTATGGAGGCAGCCATCTTGAATTTTGATGTGGATATCCATTTTTCCATTGTAACCCTTTTTACCCTTAAATGTAGCCACAAAACAAAATGGAAGTTGGTATCTCATTTATTTATCAAGTTATCATGCGCATAACATGCACAGATGGATGGACCACAGATATTTCCAAATGCCCTCTTCACTCCAAGATGATGGACAAAAAAAACATCACTTTGAGTAACACAAAAACTGCTGCAGAGTAAGATAGTTTATTAAATCAAAGCCAATTAGTGTGTGCCATCACAAAGAAAAACTACAAGACTGAAATTATGGATAAACTAAAATAACTGTTAACAATTATGATGATGGTCACAGATGGCATCTTAAATTACTTACATAATGGGAGGATGAGTAATGACCTGATAAGTATTAGGGATTAACTGATTATTAGTAGTGGAAGCACACAGTATCAACATTAGGTGATTTTTTTTTTCTTAACTTCACAGCAGTGAGGTTTGTTTTGTTTGGTTGTTACCTGGGTAATAACGAGCCAAGCCTGTAGCACTGCCGAACACTTGCCAAAGAAGTGTTGGGTCATCTTCTCTGTTCTTTTTGAAAACATCCTCAAGTGCCTCTGTCCAGTTGAGTTCATTCAGCACAATGGTAGCTGAGAAAAAGCAAAAAGCAAAATTAAAGATACACACAAAATGATAATGTGTATCAAAAACTACATACCAAAAATGTAGTTAAATTTGAGACAAAGACATAGTTAATGCTCCATGGACAATGTTCAATATGTAGAAATACAAATTACAGATTCATGTTGTATCAAACATGCAAAATATAGTGCAATAAAATAAAAAAAGTCAACAGCCCTGTATAATATCTATGTTTAATAGATCTATACTAAATTAATCAACAATATAATAATTACAATTTAATTTAATATACATTTTGCACATCTACCAAACTGATTACACAGATTGAAATGAAGATATTTACATTTAGATTGTTTTATACATACTGTATATGCACTATATAAACTTGTGAAATGTAGATGTCTTAAAACAAAAAACAATAAATAAAAAATGACTGTAACATCAATGAAAAAATATATATTGCACAAAAATGTTACATCAATTTGTAATTATTAGAATATGGTACAGTACTCAGTCTCTGATGTTGATTAGAGAATATCAGAATCTCAGTAGAAAGAAGTCAAAGACTTGTGAACATCTCAAATTAACACTTTCATTAGGGTTCGCAAAGACTCACACAGTATCAACCCATTAATTCAAACTTTATTTATACAGGTTAATCCCATTAAGCCTTGAGGACTCATTTACACAAGAGACCTGATTTTAACAAAGAGTGATGACAACAGTAGACAACAAAGACAACAATAGACAATCATAAAGGACACAATTGAGAATATCAAGTGAAACTAAAATGGTATTAAAAACGTATCAAAAACCATCTAGATTGTGAGGCGGTGTAGAAAACTAAAAACAGGAACATGTCTGCATTGTTTTTCCCCAGAAACTTAGCAGATGTTTGAAGCCACTTAGAGAGGTCAAGGTCGAGATCTTTTTGCAAGTTATTCCAGGAAACAGGAGCAGAGTAGGACAAGGCCCTTTTGCCTAGTTCAGTCCGCACTAAGGGAACACTGCATGTAATAATGTCCTGAGAGTGCATGCTGTAGCCGCACTCTTGCAGTGACATGTAGGAGGAGATGTATGAAGGCAGCAGACCAAGAAGTGATTTAAAGATGAAAATGTACCAGTGAGAGTCTACATGAAGTTACTGGTGACCAGTTAACCAGTGATACAGGGTGCATTGGTGGGTACGATGCCAGTTATGAATCTTAGTGCACCGTGATAGACAGCATCCAACATCTGCAGGGTGCTTGTAGGAGCATTCATAGATGCTCATCTGATCTCATTTGATACAACTAAAAGTTATTGACAACAAACTAAACGGCCAGCAGCTAACAACATAAAGAAGAAAAATGTCCTTGCCTGTCACCGTTCTCATTTTACAGACGTATAATTACTCATTTGAAGGTAGAGTCCGTGTTCAGTTCAGGGTCTAATAAATACTTCAACGTTACACAGAAACCTGTAAAGGGTGTGAATTATGTTCGTTTTTTTTTTTAAATCTGCAGAACTTGTTAAAATAACATGTTCAAATACAAGATTAAGGTTAATTTGTAACACCTGGTATGTACTCGATGAGTACTCAGTACATGCTAAGTGCTTACCAGGTATGTATCTGGTACACACTGGATACATTCCTGGTACTCAACTAGTACAAATGGGTTACTTATCATGTACTACTGGGACACATACCTGATACATACCATTATTTACCATCCCATCCCATCCCATACAGTACCAGCTTTATTTATAGAGCACTAAACACCCACAGGACCAAAGTGCTGTATACATAATAAAACAATCATACAGTCATTCTATCATTTACCAAGTACTGTACAGGTACATACTGAGAAGTTTCTAGGTGCAAACTAGTAAGTGCTTTTCTGCTCAATACCATGTACTTACTAGGTATGAATTTGGTTCTAATAAGTATTAACGAGTACAGTACTTCACTGGTCTTACCTGGTACAAACCAGGTACATATCTGGAACATGCTAACTGGTATGTACCTGATACTTACTGAGTATTTACTCATGAGTACTTCTGTAATTCTTCCAAGTGCTCAATAAGTGGCAGGTATTTATCAAGTGTCTATGAATAGGTATTCATAGACACGTACGAGGTACGTAGCAGATACTGACTAGATTCTTTACAAGTACTTGACTGGTATTATTCTGGTTCTTACCAGGTGCATACATGGTACATATAGGGACTGGGCTGTATTGTAAGTTACTTAATATTCTGTACTTACTGGGTCTATATGTACCATGTAAATACAAGGTAAAACAGAGAACAGACTTGGTAAAAAACAGGTACTTACCATGTACTTTACGAGCACTTGACTAGTATTTACCTGGTACTTACAAGAACATCTTGGGTCCTTGCGATAGATGAAGCTTGAATCCTTGGTTACTCATGTCCCAGGAGAAATTTGATAGTCAGCCCATTCCAAGGGGAGTCAGATTCAGATAAGCTTGATTGTTGATATCCTCAGGCAGACAGATTTTTTTCCTTCAGCCTTGAAGTATATCTGTGTGATCCAATTCCAAAATGGCCTAATTGTGGGAAAACATTCCACTGATCCATGCTATGAGTCTTCTGCAAGGTCGTACCCACCACGCTGACGAGTCCCAGCCACAGGTGGCCTACAATTCTCAGAAATCACCTCCACCTTACGGTTTAGCTCATAAATCTGCTGATTTAACGAAGTCACTGCATGGATCAAACCTTCACACTGGCCCGGAAGCTTGATCATGGCCAAAACTGCTCCTGAGACCTTCTTCAATTTCCGATATAACAGAGCCCCTTCGATGCCAAAAAGCAGTGTCCCTGCTATCATAAATCCAATTATGTACACATCTTCAACATCCTCCACTGACAGGACTGAGAGTCACATCACCTTCCACTCTCCCCACGAGTCCATGACGAATCCCCCAGGGTGTGTCTGCGCAGGACATACCGGTTCTCCCGGACCTTGTCGTTTTATTATCACTTTACCAAGATACAACGAGAACATGTACGTACAGCCGTCCAAAAGATAGACGGAGTGCACGAAGCTGCTGCTATAAAGCATGGCCTTCTTATTCTTATTCAGAATACTTTTTTTTAGATAGAAAAAGGGACAAAGCCATGAGGAGAGGGTAGCGGCATTGCAAAAAAGATCTCTTCACACCTTGTCCTATATAGGACACGATTTAAGACATTAAAAAAAAACTGCAGCTAAGCACATTTATGAACACGTGCATACACATTTACACTGAGGCGGTCCATGAAGCACTAGATAGTCCATTGTCCTGAAAAGATGATGTTCAGCCGGCACAGTTCTAATAAGGCTCCACAGAAGGGGTGGGGGGGTGAGATTCAGATAAACCACAATTGTTGATTTATTCTGGCAGACTGTTTTCCGTCAGCCTTGAGTCTGTAATGATAACTTTCCAAGATCTGAAATGGACAGATTATGGTGCATTCCACTGGTTCGTGCTTACCAGCCTCTTCAAGATGGTGTTTTCATGCTGACGAGTCCCAAAGCAGCAGGTGGCATGTGATTTAAATCACTTCCAACTTACGGTTTCGCTCGCAAATCAGCTGATTTTGAGTCCTCGAGCACGAACCAGACCTTCACTTAGACAGCAGCTTGTCGCGGTCCAAATTAGCTGCAGCCGTCTTCTTTGTATGTTGATAAGCCATGATCCAGACTACTGTATTCCAAAAACAGGAAACCTGTTATCATAAATCCAATTTTATGCAATTTCAGCATCCTTGGTCAATAGCAGATGTAGACACATCCCCCCCCAGAGATATATCCAGCTGCACGTCGTGTCCAAGCAGATGAGGGTTCCCCGGGACCCTATTGCTTTGTTGAAAGAATTTGTAATACGTATACTGTATGTCGAAAGTCCAGTTGGTCAGATCCAAAACAGTAGTTTCCATCTTGGGAGCTGTGTAAAAAAAAAATAGGAGCTGCTCCGATACACAGACAGAGAGAAAATAAAATAAAATGGCAGAAAGGAAAACGTGTACCTCGCTAGAGAGCTAGTGAAATAATTTTTTTTTTTTCAAAGGAAATTGTTTGGACTAAGATCATCTTAAGATGAGAAGAAACCGAATTGGAGCCGTTTTTGTCAAACCTTGTGAATGATCGATCTCACGTGACATTGTAAAATCTTGTATCAGTGCTTGGAATGTTGAGGATGGTGCTCAACTACTACCACATCAAACTTTAGCTCCATATCAGTAAAACTGGCAAAGTTGCAGCCATTGATGTGTTTGCTAATGTAGGTTAGCTGCAACCACCATCATGAACTTGACTGACTCCTTCATTGGTTCATGAGATGTTTTGCTAACAGGCAGTGTTTGCACCAACAGATAATACTAAAGTTTAAGTGTGTAGTGTTTGGAGAATGTGTCTCTACCATGACAATATGTTTTATCTCAATATTTGTAAAACTGACTGAGTAATGGCCTTTTGGTGTTTGCTAAGTTTGCTTGGCTGTGGCAGCCATCTTGAATCTGTCGGACGTCAAAAGTTAATCAGTTATAGATGTTGTCCTTGTGTTTTTGGTGGTAAGTAATCAAATGTGTTGGAACAGAGGTAACATAATACATTTTCATTTTATTATACAACATAGGAAATCCAAGAGGTTATTTCTCCAGCAAACTTTGCTGAATGAATCTTGTCCTCTGCCTCAGAGAATAATTTTTAAGTATTTCTGCTGTTGGACGTAATCCCATCTTTTCACCACTTCAGAGAAATGAGATTCTGCAAGGCCAAGGTCAATCAGTCCTTTGGTAACTCATTTGCATCGAGAGCCTCGATGGTTTAACAACTCTTAGAAAATTTTTCGATTTCTTCTTGATCTCGTTTTCTTGGACTTGTAGAGACATGCTGGTATCACACATGTAATTACAAAATTAATGGAAACACACAGACGATGCATTTGTTCCTGCCAATCAACACACACTAACAGCTTCATCGTCAAAGACATGCAAGAGAGAGAACATTTGCATGATATGAGTAAATTAAAAAAAAAAAAACATTTTCTATCGTTGATGCAAATTTCAAAGGAAAACTGACATTTAATCAAATATTTTAAAAAGTTAGAGACATGGTAAATGCCTCACAGAATTGGCATCTCTTACAGTATTTGGCAAAGACAACATATTTCCAATTTCATTAACCAAATTTGCAAAGAGCAGCACTTTCCTTTAAGTGCTCCTGGTTTAATAAAGGCAAGGTGGAAAACAAAGATGTAACATTCGAGCACAATTTAAAGCAGCCTATGGATCAGAAACTGAGTGGGAGGGGAGACACAGTGTGCAAGAAGAAACAAGAGAAAAGAACTGAACATAAAATTGATGATATTTTTAGTGCTCTTTCTAAAATACAACAGTAATTGAGCTTCATCAAGTGTACTGTAATCAAATCAGCTTCACATTCATGCAATTTAAACACAATTACACCCATAATTTAAACATGTGTTAGTTTTTGCATAAGCAATTGTATTGACTTGATTTTTGTCCAATATGTTCATCTGTTTTTCTTGCTGTTCTTGCACTTTGCACCTCTTCAGGGCTTTTCTTTCTCTCTTCTCACTCTGCACTGGTGAGTCACTTTGTCTTGTTTTGAATTGTGCAATGCTACTTAATGGCTACTCAGAGTAAAGACCCAGACCAAAGTGTATTGCTGCTCTCCTGTTTACATCCGACTGTGGAAAAGTTGCTCATAGGTAGTGCTGTACTCTTTTGATCCGCCGCAGTTTCCATTCTGAGTCATTAGCTGGTGCTGTGATCTTTGCATCGCAGCGACACCAGCATGTGCACAGACACTTCAGTCTCGAGTAAGAAAACAGTTACATGCAAAACTAGGAACGAGTAGCACAAAAGTTATTGTTCATTTAATTTACAGCTGTCTGTAGTGTGCATGCATGATTAAATACAGATGTTGGGTTTCCACAAACCTCCTCTCCTCTCTTTTAGTCCCTGGGTTAAAAAGCTTCAGGGTCTGAATACACTTTGGCTGTTGTTGTGTACACGAGTAGCCGAAAGGCAGCAGAAATTATGCGGCTTCACTTGAAAGCAGAGCCTTAACACAACTTGGACTAGCTGATAACTTGTCAATCTGGTCTAAACTAAACTCTAGTTCTCCAAACGGAGGTTTTTGAAAGAGCTCTCTGCAACAGGTAAGATACTTAACGCTCATGCTAATCTTTCCTCTGAACTCCACTTCAAAGCATCTGAACTATCCCTTTAAACACTTTTAGCCACTCTAAACTCCTTTCTCTGTGTATCCACTTTGCTAAGAATGAGCCCAATTTATATTTACAAAAGGCCTTGCATATCTCCTGTCTCTACAGAAGCTTGTTTCAAAGATATTTCAGATAAGTCAACTCTCTCTCTCACACACACACACACACTGCAGCATGCTGCTGGTTTGGATAATGATCAAGTCAGAGGAGTCAGTTTAAGGACATTTGCCTGCCATGCAAATGTGTCCGTCTGAGGATGAAAAGCAGCAGAGCTCATGGGAAACCAGGTTTGCATTCAGCTTCCACGTCTTAGTAACCTCGGTTTAACTCGTACACACAACCTGTGTGTTCAGGGTCACTGGTATGATTCACTTTGTTTGTTGTAGCATGTGTCAGTGTGTGTGTGAGAGAGAGAGTGTGTGTGTTGATGCCTTCCTTTCTCTTTCCTCACCTCCCAATCACCATGACAACCTCCTGACTCCTGCTCAGTCTCACTCTGCAAATATTTCTCTCCCTGCCTCCTCACCCCCCCCCCCCCCACTCTGTCATGTATCTCCTCTCTTTACCTTCATCTCCCGTATCCTGTGTCTCCAGCCCTTCTCTACGCTCTGTCTCTTTCCTCCCTCTCATGTCTGCGGAGTTAAAAGAGTTCCTCCTTCCTGAATGCCGTCTTTGCTGAGCTTTTTTTATTTACGCTCCCGTCTTTCACCGCGGCCCTGCTCCCCGCTGACTGCTCCTCTCTATTAGTATGTAATGCCACTTCCTCCTCTTCTCCTGCAAGATTCTTCACTGGAGAAAAAAAAAATGCTGGCGGACTACATCTGTCCTGCACTACATCCTCATTACAACTGCTGATCCATGATAATCCACAATGCAATTACAGGTAGGCCTTTATCAGCTTCTGCCATCAGACTCCATGAACCTGCAGGAGGACAGGTCAGTCTGGGGGGAAATACAGTCCCTCCAACCTAAAGTGGCTCACTAGCTCCCATCACATCTGTCATCATTATCGTCAGGAGACCATCTTTGTTACTAAATCCAATCAGGACCAATAGAGTCCACAGCCGAGATGCATTCCAGCCCCAGCAGCTTGTGTCCCCCCCACCCACCCCACAAGAGAGGAAGGAGCCAAACTACGCCAAACGCTGCTGTGTTATCTGAGGCCCACAGCATGTCTCCACACAGCTCACATCCCTCCACGCACCACTCTGTAGTGGTGGGAAAAAAGAGCGAGAGATCAAGGACGTGACATTTTCTGCAGCGTGTTCCAGTTTTCAGCGAGGAGAAACATGAAAGAGCGTAAATGCACAACCCGATCCATCCTGTCGGTGTCTGCATCAGTCTGCGTCATCTCCCGTCAGACATTTAAAGAAAGTGGCGGCTGTATTATATTATCTGCAGAAGGAAGTGAATGAGCAGATAAAAAAAAAGAAGTAAGAATGCTCTTCTATTTATTCCTCTCCTTTTATTTTGCTTCCCATATTCTTCCTTTCAGGGTTTGGCTTGTGCAGACACCCAGCTGTGGCAGTACATTTGCTGCTCCACACTTTTTACATCAGTTATGGCGGACGACAGAAAAAGGGTTTGTGTTCAGTTCCGGCGAGAGAGAGAGACCCAGAAAAGCAGAAGCGGAGAGGTGGGCCACGGTGACGCGAGGAAAACAGTGGTGACCTTTGCCTGCAGCTAAATGACCAAATGAGATTTTCATAGAGCTGAGCCAGCGAACTCTGACATTTCATATCTACTGTTCTCTCTCACACAGACGCTCACACCTAGCTGTTGATGAAAAGGCATTTTTCATTAAAAATCCTAGCATTCCTTGAAGGAATTCATATCGCCAGCCACCTTTTATGCCAAAAGTTTGGACTAAGAAATCATGAAATCGTAGCTGTTTTGGTCAAATCGTAAAAATAACATCATGTTCAGCCTCGTGCGTCATCCTGAGACGTCATTTACAAAACGTGTGTTGTGAATGCTCTCAGCTAGCAGCATGTCATTTCAAACTGTAGCTCAATGTCTGTCAAACGGGCTGAATTAAAGGTATTTTTTATCCATCCTGACGTTAGACGTTCACTCTTTACAGAGAAACAAACACCAGCGCACAAATCTTTATTGCGCAGATATTTGTTTTTACGTGGAGAAAATAAACCAGACATGAGTTTCTGGAACACTGAATCCCTGCAGAGGCAGACATCTAAATCATCATCTCCATCCTGTGATATAACCCAGTCTAAAACATGCTGAATGTGCCGCTTCCTATGTAGGACACCCACACAGCACTTCAGCATCTCACCAGCTGCTACGAGCAAAACAAACAAGCTTCAGCAAGACTTTTGTTTCTTTATTCACGCCGAATCAAAAAAATAAATAAATTTAAAAAAAAAAGAGTTTTCCTGACACTTGTGGAGGAGGATGGTTGAAAACACAGGGAATAGACAGTGCAGGTAGAATCCTGTCACCAACGTTTATGATTATTTGTCCCCATTTTTAACAACATACTTGTCAAAGCAATGTTAATTTCACAGATAGATTCAAAAGGAAGCGAGGACGTTGGAATAAATTGGGACTGAAATTGAAGCTATCATAAAACTCTGAAGGTGTGTTTCTCATATCGGATCCACTTCTTGGCCTTTACCCTCTTCATCTCCACTTATATTGTCCTCCTCTGCACACTTCCTGCTTTTGCCGTGAGCAGGATCAAACTTTAATGGCTCCATCAAGATTGTTAAAAGGATGCTTATAGGAAAAGTGCTTTCATTCTCTCAGAGCTCTCTTCTCTGCGTCTCCTGCACAACGCCTGCAGGATGAAGTCTTTAGAATTGCTGTATAATTATCTAGTTAAGCTCATTAACAACATCCGGACCCGTTTGCCTATTTTCTTCAGCTCGGTGGGCTTTGTGTTTGCTCCTCATCCTCTCCGCCCTGTTTATGACAGTTGCTCTGTTTTCTCTCCTCTTGTTGCTCCCGTGTTTTCTCCCGGGGATTGTCCCTTTTTATCTTTTCTTCACATCAACAAGCCTCACCCCATGTCTCCTTAACGCTTGCCGCTACATCAGTAAGTCCTCAACGACGAACTCAACAAATGATTTCCTAAAATAAAGGGGAGATAAGAAAATGGG
>JARVGS010000127.1:21303519-21315977 GCA_031762315.1 Hypsolebias antenori
CTTCCTTTCATTTTATATTTGTCTTTTTTAATTTTCTGAAATTGTATTTGTGTTTTTATTGGAAATCAATGAAATGACTAAATAAATAAATAAATAAATAAACAGAAACTCAAACTGTCAATTCACCTCCAGATACTTCTGAAAGAAATGCACAATGGGATTCTCCTGGAAACCTAAAAAAAAAAAAAAAACCACACATATGTACACACAAAAAAGAAGAAAAAAAAAACCAGTTAGTATTTAGTGTTGTGCTGAATACGGTCATGAAAAGTGCATTTGAAGACAGTTTTGATTCATAAATAAAATGACAGTTGAATTTCACTAATAACATATTTAACAATAATTATTTGATTTTAGTATACTGTACATGTGCAGACTTTAACATAATATTACTCCAAGTATTTTTAGATTACAAATGAGACTGAAAAATTGGTATTTGTATTGAAATTATTGGTGAAAACAATCGTCTTTATTTTACCGTAAGAAAGCGATTCATAGCCGCAGTAGCATTTATGTCAAATTGGATCATCCGATAGAAAACAATAATACAAGCACCCCGCATGTTCATTAAAAGTTTGTTGATTAGAAATGTGCTCTTGTCACAACTGTCAACTCAGATAGCTAGGCTGAACACTTGTTTACGTTTTTCTTTCGGTAGCATGGCATAGTCATAAAGTAACATCTATCTTCAGATTAATGAAAATTTTAAGATGCAACTCCAAACACGGATATAAATACTTTTAAAATTTTGCACGGAATTTAAAAAGGAGCCTGTTTTGGATCGGCTAAATGTTTATAACGTTACAATAACAACGCTTTCAGGTTGTCACGTTAGCTGCTAGCTTAGCTGTTTGTAAACACACGGTGCAGGGGTTTGAAAAGCAAGTTTTAGAAAACTATAACTGTGAAATTCTAAACTTATATAGCCGATTGTTGTATCATTCTTTATGAATTGAATGAAATTAGCTGATTTTAGTCTAGCAAACCTCGGCTAACCTGGTATAAACCGCATGCAACTCACCGAAGCGTGTCTGCAGCAGGGCCACGCACTGACGAGCGGTTGTAATCTCTACGCGAGCTCGGGGGCCTCCGCGGCCTTATTATGCAACGTCAATTATTAACAATTTTCTTCGACACATTTTTGTTTTGCAACTCAGTGTCACCCAAAGTCAAAAGGCAGGTACAGATGTTCGCAGTGCAACAGAAGATCTTAACTTTAAAAGAGCTAAACGAGCATATCCAATAGAAATAACAGCGTACTAAAGAGCCTCAGCGCCATTTCAAAGGGGATAACGTCAGACCGTTGTTCGTTGTTGTCTACGGATGACGGGACAATAAAGTTGCAGTCAAAAACAGATGCGTAAAAAAAAAAAAAAAAAAAAAAACTGCAGTAAACTGCTGCGTAAAAAAAAAATAACGCAAAAATACAGTGTTGAGATACCTCAATTTATTGTAAATAAATTAGAAAAATATTAAATATTTGTGAATGCATGTACATTCTAAATCAAGAAACGAAGAAAAAATTCACAAAATTTATTTTAATTACTCGTTTTTCCATGGTGTCTATACAAACTGTTGTTAATTTTTTTTTTAATTTTCTAAGCAAGACAAATTATAATCAATGAGCATATTAAAAAACATGTTTTTTTTGTTTTAATTATTATTATTTTAAATTAGTATCATTCAGTTAGAGTTGAGTCTGGATTTTTTTAATCAGGAAGTTTTCACTCAGTTGTTAGGCTTAAATCAATATTTTGGTAAATTCCTGCACAGTGAAATATTTTTCCGTGCCAGCCTATGTTTTAGTATTTATACTACTAAAAAGAAAAGTCAAAATATCCAGCATGCTCATCCAGGTAGGAAAAAAAATGTTGAAACGTTTCGTCTTTTATCAAAAAGACAGTCAGGAGGACCTGCACTAAACTCAGTCTTATAAATAGTACCTAGATCTGGGCCACCAAGGCATTAACAATTGGTTGTTAGGCTGATGGTCCTCCTCATGTGAACAGCTAGTTTTGGCTGTCACCAGCAATTGTCCACAAGTGCCCGTTGTAGCACTTGATTAACAACTGCTGATCCAAGAAAATCTGAAAATGGCCAATATTCCATAGTTTTTGTTTAAATGGCCAAATTTCTTGCAAAGCTTTTGCTGCTATGACAAGTGTATTATTAAACTCTTCTTCACATTTTAAATTAAAACTGGACAGAAATGTAGCAATATGCCTCCCAACAGGCCAGTGTCAAAAGTATACATCATTTAATCACATGCCTGATTGTTGATCAAGAACTCTAAGAGAAAGTCATGCTCCCCCAAATCCCCTTAAAAAAATATGTAATTTGAGGTTTGGCATCATTTATTTTAATTAGTTACAAAACATAAATAAAATCAACAGTTGAATTAGTTACAGTCTACAAGGGCTAAATCACCAGCAACACACTTTATCATATTTTCATTTATTATTGGTCCTCAGTCGTGCATTTTACAATTCTCAAAATTTTTGGTTTAATTTGTATTTTAGATCAGACCAACTGGTCTGCTGTTGCCTTTTGTTGATGTATAATACAAATTATCATTCAAAATTTAAATGACAGAAATTTTATTCAAAAATAATAGGAAATGGCCTTAGCTTCTTGAGGTACTATATATGCACAGGGACAGGGAGTCCCATGTAAACAGGGATGAAAAATTGTTTTTCCAATAACCTCTGGTTTATAGTGATGAGAATAAAATTTTACAATTTGTACAACCCTTTTCAAAATACAAAAATAATTTATCTTGTAAATCACATTTTGGAAACACTCAAAAGGACAAAGCCAGCTTCATAATGATCAAGCTTGTTAAACACGTCAGTATCAGACGTGACAGCACAGTATCTCACCTTCACTATTCATGAACTACATCTCTGTTCAAAGGTAGGAAGTCTTGAAAAGCAATAAAATAAAATAAAATTAAAAAATCCTACTTATGGATTATGCCGTTTCTCACCCGCACCTTTCAGTGTGTGCCGGTTGTATTCAAATTCTCTTTGACTCACATTTAGCAGTTTTAATTTTATTTGTGCAACCTCGTGTGTTATGAGCCACACACTCGTTATATAATCAATAAAAGCAAATGCTGCTTTTACTACAGTCCATTTTTTTACACTGTAATTGTATTAATACCTAACCATCAATGGTCAAACTTGCATGGCTAAGTTCACTAAAAAGCTAACTCGTATGATAATATATCAACAGCAGATATATTATCCTGCATATTTCTGTATGTAAATTAGATTTAGAGCTAAATAAAATTTTAGTGATGTGCACCAAACACACCACATTTTAGCTGATGATGATGCAGTCACACTAAAAGCCTGTAGGTAAATACTAAAGGGCTCACAATAATTGCCAAACAAAGATCACAGCTGACAAGTGAGAACTTCACAACAGTGTTAAACATCAAACTCTCAACCTTTACGGTCTAACGTCTTGTTTTGTTTTCTTTTGTAAGGAAGCAAGCCTGGAACACAGGCAGAGTAAACATTTTTACTCGAGTACATGACATCTGAGAGGCTGCTTTAGCTAAACGAAAAAGGGATGTAAATCATGATGAAATACACCATGGGACTTAGAAAATGTCATTGCACATAAAATCATACAGTCACACTCACAACAAAGCAGTAATTATAAAGGCAACGTGGAAATACCCTATACAGTTTGGTTTCCCCAGTCAAGAATAACTTGGCAGTTCTTTTTGTTTATCATCTTCCACTTCAGCAGGACACACATACAAGTTGATATGCGGAGTTCAAACTGAAAGCAAAAGATGTCAGATGTGAAAGCGCAAAATGCTAAAAGCAAAATTTACCCTTGAACGATTATATATTTAGGCTGCAAATATCCAAAAAGTCTGATAAAACGCACAGCAGGTGGATGCAGTTTGGGCTAGGAAAAGTCCAATTAGTTGTAAGGTCATGCAGTATTAGTTGAGTGTCTTCAGCCCAACCACAGATACTGTGTTTTCATTATGAATTTATATTAATTTGGACTATTTTATTTTAAATAATACAAAGAGCACGTACCATTCTGAAACAATGCAGAAGGGTTTTTATGTTGGCTGTAAATGAGGGCATCCAGATAAGTTTACCATGCTTAACCATGTAACATGCCATTTCATTAACTTGTTTTTTTTAGTGGCCACTGAGTTATGTTGTGCTGCAAGTCTCAAGTTTGAAAAAGTTCCTCTATGTATCTAATAATTATTATGTGCCTCTAGAAAAAATGTTTGAAGCTTTGTAGACAAATCAATACAATACATGCGGGTCAATTTATATGACCATCACTAATTGCACTTTTAAATTTGATAGTCCTTTCACTGTAAGCATTGGCAATTTAAACAGAGAATACTAGCACAGTGAAAGTTTGAGTCAGCCTCAGTGCACTTGCTGAATCTGCTTGATTTAGAGCTTCTTGTAGTCTCTGCCTTGGGAGATCTCAGGTCCAGCAGAGTTGGTTTGCAAACAGAAACAGACTACGTCTTTTGTATCCAAGGACAAGTGATATGTTATCAATATCAAATACTCTACAAACACACAATCACACACATAAAAGCACACACTCATACATTAATGACTTTCTACATTGCAACATCCAGTCATTCATATCTCCAGCTGCGCTGTCCGTACATCCTTGAATTGATTTTCTGTCTTTCACAATCTTTTTCCATCTCCTTCAGCAGCAAGCTGGGATCCTTAAATTCAATTTAGTCACAGTTTTCTCACACATGAATTCAACTAACGTTCTAAACGGATCTGCCTTACATCCTGACTCGCTGAGCATTTCCATCTCTCGAATCTTCATATTGACCTCACAATTCACCAGGCTTCATTTCTGTCCCAGAGGAAGAGTAGAAGTGGGGGGTGTTGGGTGATTTTTGGCACTGGAAGGTAAAGCAGCAGTCGAGCAAGAAGAGGAACAGGTAGTCGAGGGAGAGGGAGGGGAGGAAAACACTGCCCCAGTAACAGCCGTGCTTTCAGTGGGTACGGTGGTGCCAGTGCCTTGCAGCAGAGACATGGCTGTGGACACTGGTGATAGTGGGGTTTGGGAAGGCAGCAACAATTGGCTTTGTGTTGCTGACTGGGGCAGCAAAAGAGTGGGCTGTGTCTGTGAATGCATGGAGGTTTGCATCCGAGGATGTGACGTCTGCTGGCACAAAGGGGACTGCTGATAGGGCAACTGCTGGAGGGGGGCAGGCTGATGGGGGTGTAAACTTTGCTGCATCTGTGGCACTTGAGCCGCGTGAGTTTGTGAAGGCTGGGGTCCTGGGCAGGGGAGGGTTGCCAGGCTTCCTCCCCCTGTGTAAGAAGAGGAGGCTGCCGCTGTTAAGCCTGTAGGGGCCGGAGGGGCCTGGGGATTCAGCGGTGCTGCTGGAAACCAGCTTGGTGGCGTGATCTGTAATCACATTAATAAATGTTAAATAAAAAACAACTGTACTTTGATTCTTTAGACAAATGTCAAACAGCCAATAAATTCTAATACATAAAATAATGTTGTTGTTTTTTAAATATGCAATTAGTTTATTCTTGCAAAGTGTTGTCTTCTGATGTTTACCTCTGCTGACTGGCTCCAGCCTCCCTGCACCAGCTGAATCTGCTTGATTTGATTCAATGAAGGCTTGGTCGGAGCAGGGCCCACCATCTCCTTTGTCCAATTATCAACAAGCTTGTGCAGTTCATCTGTGAATGTGCTTGTCCTTGAGGGACTGTGATCTGTAGGGAAAACAAAGAACTGATTCATAAATCTTGTTTATGGCATTAAATATACATTGTTTTGATTAGGTGCTGCTATGAAAAACTACCTGCTATAGCAGGACTTGAAGTACGAAGCTTTGAATTGCAGAATGATGACATTTGACCCTGTTCACCACCTGAAAAACTACTTGACTGCTGAATCCCTAGAAGAGACAATAAACCCAGTATCACACAGAGACCAAGTTATGTAAAAATAAAGCGGGGGAGGGGTTGATAACAGCCTAACCAGAGCGTGTAACTCCATTGTTGTCCATGTGAGAGTGAGGTCGTGGCCGAAGCTTAACTTTGGCTGGCCTTGCCCTGCGTGGAGAGAGGACAGGAGGTCCTACAGGAAGAGGGGGAGTTCGGCACAGGGAGGCAGGCAGACTCTGTCTTTGGTCTTTAAGAGAACGAAGTTGTCTGTAAAGTTCCTGAAGCTCTCTGTTCTGCTTGGCCTGAAGAGAAACAACCTCTCCGATGTGTCTACAGCCAGACAACATTGTAACATGAACAAGAAACGTCAACAAATGGAAACAGACATTTTGTAAAAGAATGAAGTGATTTTCCTCCTTTGGTGGACTTACTTTTCTCTGAGTTTGTGTAGTTCTTTTCTCAGCTCTTCATCCTCCAGCTCACTCTCATTATCCTCATCATCATCACTGCTGCCCAGCGGTGAGTGGTTATGTCCAAATCCTCGAGGCAGGTGGGCCACTGATGGGGTCCTCCTACTTTCTTCTTTATCACATTCCTTCATCTGAGATTTCCTTCTCCCTCTTTCCAGGTCAGGAGACACAGGTGAGCTGTCAGTCTGCCTATCCTCTTTCTTCGTCCCCGTCTTGGTTACGGAGAAGCGTCCCACTTTCCTGTGAGTACTACCATGGCTTGATGGTGCATGTTTTGGAGGAGTGGTCTGGAGCACTGGTGTCACCTAACGTCAGATATGTTGGAAACGTTTAGTGCATGATGAAATGAAAAAAGAAAATACAATCAGTGTATTTTCTCTCACCTGAAATCGACCTTTGTGGGACTGAGATAAACTCAATGATGTTTCCTTTTTATCATCGTCAAGTGGCAGACTGACTGAATGTCCGTCTGATAAAGAGAAAGGGATGAAAACCAAAAAGGGGAGGCAAAACACACCAAGACAATCACACAGACACATGTAGCAACAGCACATAAATGGTGACAAAAACAAACAAACAAAAAAATCAACCAGGAAAAAAGCACAATACAGTGAGACGTACAGGTGAGCACAGACAGACGCAGGGCAGACACAAAAGCGCAGCATTACAAATCAACCATCAGAATCACCTTTGTGACTTCCATACGGTCACTGCATGAAAGTCTATAAGATGTGTATGTGCATGTTCACTGTATGTTTTGCATGTGTCATTGTCTAAATCACGCATACACACACAGACACACCTCTTTTACTAAAAATCCACTCTCATTCTCATTGACTCACCACTAACACACTCATAACAGAAAATTCCAATGATACATTTGAAACCTGGGCCCAAATTTGTAGTGATATTTGATATTAAGGATTAAACATTAGTAATGTGTGCACATGAAAAATTGCATTATTCAAGCTTATATGTACGTAAAAAACACAAAAATGAAGACGTGCCATCCGTTACAGGTGTTACTTACAGATAATGGTCCATTATTAGTTGTGGAGAACAAAACAGGTGATCATGCATGAGCTCTTGGAGCAGTGGTTCTAAACTATTGCTACACATGCAACACATATAATCAGAAACACACAACATGGGTGGTACACTGTGACTGAATAAAGTCTAATATATCTGATATCTGAATGGCTGCTTTTGTACGCACCTGGCTATAACTTATGGGCTCTGGGTAATTTATACAAATTCAACCCTGTTTTTATTTGTAACACTAAAATGTAAACTAAAAGAATGCCGTTGTTCACAAATTGTGTAAAACTTTAAATGTATTTTAAAATGGTCCATAAACAACACAAAGTCAACTTTATTTGTGTTTGAGAAATGAGAAGACATTTTACATTTCTCCTTCATAAAGGATTTTAGCGGTTAAGTTTAATTTCTTTAATATTGTGGTTGCCTTTGCAAGTGTGCATATTTAAAATCAAAAGGTTTACTCTCTCTTTGTTTAAGGCTTTAAACCTTGTCCTGCATGTAACAGGTCTCTATTGTAAATGAGTCCTTATGACTCAGTGAGACTAACCTGTATAAATAAAGGTTGAATTAATGTAGAAATTAACCTAAATTGTTGTAGCGTTCCATCCCTTGCTCCTCCTCATTTTCTGTAGCACTAAAGACAAAAAGGAACTTTGTCTCTTTAATTCATAGTTTTTCACCAATTTACTGTATGGCTGAAATGGAAATAAAAGAAGTCTTCTCTTCTCTCAATCCCACATTTATAAATTCTTCCTTTCTTAGACTTTCTCTCATTTCTAACTGTAGCTAAAAGTGAACAGTATACAGTACATGTATATACATTTAAATGCTAACATTTGAAAACCATTGGATTCTGTTAATTTACATCCCAACTTTTTAGCTCCAGAATTTTACTAAAACAATCTGATTTTTACAGTACAGTAGTATAATGAGCTTTTCAAACTAAAGTCCAAGTATAAGATTTATTGTCAGTTTTATTTACTATATCATAAACTGAAGTCTCGCTCATACAAGCCTATGCTAAAGAGCTTATGAATCTGAAATATAACAGATCATACATTGGCTTAGCCTCTTAGCATTTATCTTATCTGTGATGTGAGGTGAGGCACTGTTTAAATTGAGCCGGAAGTGAAGGTGATGTGAGGTAAGTTGGATGCTGCTGGTACTGCCTGGGGCTTGAGGAAATGAACTGGGATGTCGAATGAAAGGGAATATTCTGGGCACAAGTCACAGCTGGGCTTTACTCCTGGGTTTATCTGCACTTAGAGGGCATCAGAATTTTGCTGCAACCTCTTCCTACATTGTGCACATTTCCTTTTTCTCTACTCTTCACTGTTCTGGCCTCTGAGAGTCTCATGCAAAAAAGGGGAAAAAAAAGGTCAATAAAATTTAAATCAGTAAAAAATAAGCAAAACAAAATACAAACAGTAATGAATGCAGTGACATCAACACTGACATTACAGAACGTAATATTAATATGATTATGTTTTAAACATTAGCATTCATTAACATTAACTCAATACTCTCAAGGGTTAAAAATGTGTATTTATTAGGTGTAAATTAGTATTAGACTTGGGATTTAAGTTTATGCCCCAATACCCCATTCTCTCTCTTTCGCTCTCTCTTTCACTCCCTAAAAGGACGCTACCTTCTTGGACTCTGGGTTTCTTGAACAAGCTGGCGGAGTGACGCAGTTTGCATGCCCAGTTTTTGAATTTTCGAGTCCAGGATTTCTTGCTAACCGGATTTCTGATACTAGGACATGTCAGGTTTAGGCCAAAATATCCACCTCCTGCATTGTGCTGCTGCTGTCCTTGATGAAGGGGGATCAGTTGCTGATTGGGGGGCCATGATGCATCTCCAAGAGCACTTGTGTCAGAGTGTGGTGGTACAGCCTAGGACAGTTAAAACAATTAGGAGTGGCTGAATGGATGTGAGACATAAAAAGAGAGATCTTCAACATTTACATATTACAACTAATCAAATACAGTTAAAGAGAACAGAGTGGAGTCACACTTACAGACAAACAAATCCACTTTAGAACAGTAAAAACAGGACAAAACTTACTATGAATTGCATCCTTGGTTTTACTTACAAATATAGCTGGTTCTCCTGGTACAAGTGAGCACTGGGGGCCAGCAGAGGCATTGAGACTGGGAAGGAAGGGAGACGATTGCAGAGTGGATGAGGCACAAGTGGAGGGGAGAGATGGTCCAGGTTGCTGCTCCACTGGGCTCAGCTGCATAAGGTTGGGCACATCTATAGATGCTTTTTCCTCTTCTTCCCTCTCTGGGTCAGGCGAGGTGGAAGAGGAACGAGGAGTGGTGGAGGAGGTCGTAGAAGACGAGGAATGGGGGGAGGTGTCGGAAGAAGAAGCGAGTGGGTGAAAAAGTATGTGTTGGAGTGATTGTGGTTCAGACGACTCATCAGCCCCAGCTGATGTGGAGGTAGCTGATACAGCTGCAGAGGCAGCGCCAGCGTGTGCAGTCCCACTGCTGTACTCTTGATACAACAAGTTCCTCAACTTCTCATCTAAAGTCTTTATACGGTTGTCTACAAAGCCCATTTTCGGGGGGCCTTCGCTGTCTGACTCAGCCACAGAAGATGGCTGGGCAGGGGATGGTGTCTTAGTGAGGGAGAGATTAGGTAAGTGGGTTTCAGCAGAAGCAAGATGGAGAAGTGGCAGAGAAGAGTCAGATGAAGGGTGAAATGGGGCAGAATAGCTGCTAGTGTCCTCTGTGACACTTGTCTCACCTGCAGACACCTCTGACTCTGACAGCTGCAACGATGACTGCTTCTGCACTGAGAACTGCAGCTGTTTCTGTGGCGTGTCCACGGCTTTAACCATCTCGTGTTGTTGCTCAGGGTGTTGCAGCACTTTCTGTGACTGCACATGCTGTGAAATCTGCTGCTGTGGTATTGCAGTAACATTTAGTTGTGCCTGCTGAGGAACTAATGGTTGACTAACAGAGGAGGACAACAGTTGGTTTTGAGCTGCAGCACCCATTAACAGCTGCTGTTGCTGTAGCTGTATCATATGCTGTTGCTGTAAGTGTAATGTCTGCTGCAGATTTAATTGTTCCTGCTGTTGCTCCTGCTGCTGAGTCACAAAATCAGCTAGAGGTGCAATGACCTGTTGAGGTGACTGCTGAAACTGAGTCTGCTGCAGCAACTGTGGGGCAAATGGTGATGTTTGCTGAGGTTGGGTCTGCTGTACAGGTAATAGTGGCAGAAACTGATGCACAGGCACAGACTGTTGTAACACTTCTGTATTACCTGACCCAGGAAGAATTTGCACTTCAGTCAGTTGTTGCTGAAGTTGCATTTGTTTTTCATTAAGTTGATGCTGATGTAATTGTTGGAGAGACTGTTGGGGTTGTTCTTGATGCTGGAACATTTGATCTTGACTGCCCTGGTGCTGTGTTGATTGTTGTTGGGGTGCTATCTGCTGTATCTCGTTTTCAAAACACATTGCTTGCAGTTGTGTTGTTGGAGCCTTCTGTAGGTTTGAAGTGACTGGTGTGAATGTCTGCTGCTGCTCCATGGCAAGTTGATTTACTGCAGAAGAAATCACTCCAAGCGGAAGAGGGGACTTAAAAGAAGATGACTGGGCAGCTGCTGCAGTGGAGCAAACACTGTTGATAGGGGTGATAAAGTTACCAGGAAATGTGGGAGTGGGTGAGGGAGACACAAGAGGAGCTGTGGACAATGTGGGGGCATCTGCAACAGGAGGTGTTGCATTAGTTGAAAGAGGATTGGGATTCTGGTTAGAAGAAGAAGAGGTGGACACTGGCAAGTCACGACAACTTGAGGCAATGAGTGAGAGAGAGGCCAGTCCAGAGATGGTTTCAGAACCAGTGGCCACAGCCATGGAGACTGGGAGAGCTGGAGCAGGGGCTGAGGCAATAGAAACTGGAGATGAGGCAGAAGAAAAGGTTGTGTGGGGTGAAGAACTCATTTCACCAAAAGACTCGAGACTTTGGGATCCATCATCTTCTACAAGTGGGGGAAAAAAAAAAACAGGTCTTTTTTTACTCTATCATTTTTGTTAATGTAATGAACCATAGCGTTCAAAATGACCCATGTAGGGCTCACCTTTATCTCGTTGAGGAGATTGTGGAATCCTTGCTTCTGCAGTTGGTGGTGGGGTGACTGTTCCCTGGTTGGACAGGGAGTCTCTATGACGAATGGTCTGGTTGATAAAGAAGCGCCAGCGTCCCACTGGAGACGACTGTGGGACTGAGTCTACTAAGAAACCATAAAAAGTTTAAAATGGAATCAATGTACAACTTTGGTTTCCATTCAGTTACTTTTTTTGTGAAATAAATAAATAAATAAATAAATAAATAAATCAATAAATAAATAAAATTAAACATCTGTATATTTAAAACCTTACTTGAGCTTGTAGGAGTGCTCACAGTTAACTGATCAGTTGATCCACCCTGATGGAGAAATAAATATTAATTTTATTTTAAGTACTGAGACAAAGCTAAACATCTAAAAGGCAAACTGACAGATGTACGTCAACATACAGTACCTGTGTCTGCAGAATTTCATGGGCTTTTTTAACTATTGCTCTCAACTCCTCAACAAATTTCTCCTTCTCTGCATCAAGAACAAAGTCCTCCTCCACCTATAAAGTGAAACCAAAAGGCAATGATAAAACTATGTAACAACATTTATGTACAAGTGCAGATACTTGCTATACATGGCCTGTTTACCATGTAATCTGCAATATCTTCAGGTGCATCCTCTTCAATATCAAACTTGAATGTTACCATCTTATTGCTGTGGGTTTCTAACTGGCATTCCACCATATTGTCCCCTTTGTTGGAAACCTTGGAATAAATTGAAGGCAAAATCTTATTATGTTACTGGTCTTTTAAATAATAATACAGGTAGTCCTCGACTTACGAATGGGTTCCGTACCTACAAACCATTCGTAACCTGATTTTAACGTAAGTCAGAACTCATTATACTGCGCCGCAAACCCGTTCGTAAGTCCGGATTTTTGCCGTAAGTCGAG
>JARVGS010000127.1:21316077-21338978 GCA_031762315.1 Hypsolebias antenori
CGCTGCGCCGCACACCCGTTCTTAAGTCCGAGTTGCTGTAAGTCGAGGGCGCCTTAAGTCGAGGACTACCTGTATACTACTTACAGTATTTATGTAAAAATAAAGTACATTGATAAGTAAGATGGTAATAGATTTTTCTTTACCTGGAGCATGCTCAGTTGAAACGGATGTGAACCTTTCTCAGGCTTCAGTAAAGAAGCTCTTTTTGGAGCCTTTGATTTTTCTATTTTCCCATTTGCTGAAAGCTGCAGGGAGTCTTCACCATTTGCTGGAAGAGATCTGAGGATGGAATGGGTTTTAAATGTAGTCTCGTGAAGAAATTTGAAGTAAGTCAAGGTGGACGATACACAATGTGTACAATAAAGTAAAACAACATTTAATTTATAAAAAATAAATCAGTAAATGCAAATTATTCAATTGATATCTGACATACCCAGATGAAGACTCTGCACTTGTCTGCAATGGACCATCCTGAAGAATGGCGTTTAGATATATACACAAAGTAAATATGTAGAGAGAAAACACACACACACATAAATAAATAAAACATCAGCAAAATAAGATGAAGAAGAAAAAAAAGCATTATGAATATAATAACACTGAATAACCTGTTCAATCCTTCTAATGATGCTCCTGAACTGTAAGCATTTAAGTATTTAGAGAAAGTTCAATTGTTAAAAAATACCCTGTACATATTTACTGACACTTTTAATTAATTAGATAAGTTGAGATGAAATTAACATAGGGAAAACTCAAATGTACATTTTTAAGTTTCCACATTAAGAAAATGCAGAAATTGTCACATTTCTAAAGGCAAGTGGCAAAAATGTTACCATCACTTTCTCAGCACTCAGTAATATTACCAATATATTTTACACTTATTAAAAATGTTTAGGCACAACAAAACTGAGCACCCTAAAAATAGCTTCATCTTTTTACTGTACCAAGTCAGGTTTTATAAACAAAAGACCAAGCAGCACAACAATTCTTTAAAAAAGGCAGAACTAGTGTTTGCAACACTTAATATACTGTAGATAATCCAGTTTCCTCTTTATGTTTGGGATAGTGTAAATGGACAGATGAAGCAGACAAGAGCTACTGAGGTATGTCGTGTATTAGTTTGTAAGTACTAACAGAGGTAGAATGAAAATAAAGAAAATACAATCTAGCAAGAATACTGATATGTTAAAGTTCTATCATTTGCTATTTCTGTTCCCGAGGGTGTAAAATTATTAAATAAATGAAGAAATTTCCAACAAGACAAAAATGTATAATGCATGCATCAATGCAGCAATGAGTCCTTGTGGCTTAAACTCTATTGAACACCTTAGACATGACCTAAACTGCATGACAAGAGTAACATGCTTCTACATGACACAAAAAAATGGTTTAGATATCATTCTTGTCAATGTTTCGGCAACTAAAAAAACTCCAACAAAAAAGCAATAATTGTGTCCAATGTGCTTGTTCTTAATTACACTTCCTAAATTACGTTAATGTTGTTGTTTATAAACATCTATACATCTTCCACTGTTATTTGTGGTTGGGTCAAGTGGGCATTATGTCAAGGAGGAAAGCCCACACATCCCCTCCCCAGTAACACTCTCTGGCTCTTCCTGGGTGATCCCATGGCATTTCCAGGCCAGAGAAAAAATATAATCCTTCCAGCAAACTCTGAATCTACTCTGGGAACATGCCCAGAATCAGTGGAACAAACCCAGAAAACCTCTGAAGAGAGGCATCAAACCTTTAATTCTTCACTTCCCCATATCACGGTGCACTTCACCCTATGTTTCAGGCTGAGGCTGAGCCCGGACACCCCATTTCAGCCACTTGTATTAGAGTTCTCATTCTGTCATGATGTTTAGCAAAAATATGAGAAAATACAAATATGTTCTAATTAAAATGGTTTATATGTATCTATGAAGATATGAATAATTTGGTGCTTACAGTTCTAGAAGGCTGATCATTTTGACCTTCACTGCTTTTTATTTAAGAACATCCACCACTTTTTTTTCTTCAGCAATTAGAACTCAGTTTGAATTTAAAAAAAAAAAGGTAAAGCCAAAGCCTTTTCATAAATTTAGAAATTAGTATTACTGTATTCATGAAACCAGTAAGTCAGAATAAAAATTAGTACTACAGAAAACTTTTTGTATTCCATGTACCTGATTGACGCCCTGTAGAGAAATGTCACAGTCTTGCAGCAAGGCTTGGGGAAGGTTGAGGACATTAGAGCCAAGCGGTTGTAGTGCAGTGACAAAAGGTGAAGGAGAGGAGGGAATAAATTCAGCCTGCCTCTTTAAGGCTACCTGGGCTACTGGAGATGTAGGAAACTCTGTAGCAGGGGCTGGGGTAGGATGGTGGAATGGGAGAGATGGTGGTGGTGCTGAGGAACATGAGGTATTTGAAGAGCTGAGGGGCATTTGTTGTACAGGGACAGCAGTCTGAGTTTGAGAATGAGCTTGTGAGTGAACTTGTGTTTGTGTTTGGGAGTTTGTTTGGGTTTGATTGCTCGTTTGAGTGTGTGTATGAGCTGGCAGCATCTGTTTGGCTTGTTGCTGTGGAGATGGAGGACCAGCTGCCATTAGGTGACTGTAAAGAGGCAGTGTACTGCTCTGTGACTGAGTCTCAGCAACATTACTGGTTCCTATTGGCGCTGAGGGCTGAATCACCATATGTGAAGTAGGGGGACACCGTGGAGGAGCCTGACACTCATAGATAGGTGTTGTTAAATCCTGTCTCACAGGAGATTGTTGTGGGATAGAAATTTGAATGGGCTTTGCCAGTAACTGGGGTTGTGTGTTAGGTTGGGCTGAGGGTTGTTGTACTTGAGACAAGTTCTGCAGCTGTTGCTGGTACTGCTCTATAGACTGAGACATCAAAGACTGGGACATGGGCTGAATGGAAGAGGAGTCAACAGAGCTTCTTGTATATTGCTGTTGGGCCTGAACAACTGGATGTAATGTTTGACTTAAAGCTTCACCTTGTCCAATCTGCACAGGATGAGGAGTGGCAAGAAGATCGATAGTTTCAACTTCTAGACCACCTGTTTTAGTTTCAACGTTCCCAGTCGAACCTGGAGACAGAATGATGGGCTGATACTGGGGTGTTTGTTGATGATGCACTTGCTGTTGTGAAATGCGAGCCATATCATGCAGTAAGGATGGCATGCTTTGGTGAGAAGGTTGAGGGACATATTGGGGGGTTAAAAATCCAGCAGTAGGCTGAGGAGGGTAGGGTGACTGGCCTTGGGCTTCTTGTTGGGGATGGGACTGGATAAGACTTGGTCTTTGAATATTTTGCTGAACACACATTTCATCGTGTATCGGACTAAAAACTGAAGCAACAGCAGCTAAGGGTTGAGTTGTATTTTGGTTTTGTTGGCCTATCATTTGAATATCAACTGTTGGGACCTGACCAGGTATTTGCTGGGACTGTAGAATAGGTGTATGTAGAGGCTGAGTCTGGATTAATGGCTGAAGAGCTGCCTGACCCTGTGTGGGAGTTACAGGTCCAGGACAATTAGCTCGCAAAGGAACTTGTTGGGTCTGGTAGACTTGCATTTGTTGCATTTGCTTTGGGATCATTGCCGCTGGGGAAGTTGCCTCAGCTTCAGTGGAAGGCTGAGGAGCTTGGGATATTGACTGAGCTAAAAACTGGACTAGGAACTGTTCCTGGTTTTGAGGATGAACTTGTCCTTGCTGAGTGAGGACAACAGGAGATGTCTGACAGGGAATTTGTGAAGTCTGAATGGTCGCAGGGACCTGAGTAGGAGCTATTACATAAGTTTGGTGCTGAACAGTTTCAGTGCCACTTGGAACATCAACAGAAAGACGAGGAGGTTTAATTATGGAAGTATGGTGCTGTTGAGCAACAGCTGATTGTTGCTGCTGGGTAAACTGAGAGGCGTTTAGTTGTGGGATACACAACTGTTGTAAATTAGATGTTTGCTGCTGAAGCTGCACCTCACTGTTGCTTTGTAGAGCATGTGCAAGTTCATGTTTTTCAGTTTGAGGGGGCTGAATATTGACAGCTTGTTGCTGTTGCTCTTGGTGCTTCAGCTGAGCCTGTTGCTGCATTAAATCTGCTTGTCGCTGCTGCAACAAAACTTGCTGATGCTGCTGTTCTAACTGCAGTTGCAACAGAACTTGGTGCTGCTGCTCCAAGTGTTGCCTGAGTTGCACTTGTTGCTGCTCTTGTTGCTGCAGCTGAGCTTTCTGTTGTACCTGCTGCAGTTTTAAAACAAACTCCTTTTGCAAGTCTTGTATTAACACTTGTTGCTCTGTCCGTTGAGTTGCATTTTGCTGTTGTAGTTGTTCGTTCTTCTGTTGTGTCTGCTGAGATTGCAGCGGCAGTACATTGTTTTGCTGCAGTTCTTCACTTTGCTGTTGCATCTCTGCCATCATTTTTGTTCTATTTTGGTGTAGTCCAGTTTGTTGATATGACTGACTTTGCTGCTGTTGCTGTAAGGGAAAATGCTGCTGTTGTTGATGCTCTATCTGATGCAAGTATGCATGTGCTGATTGCTCTTGTTGTACAGGACTTTGCGGTTCCTTATCCATGAGTTGTTTATGTTGCAACTGGGCCTGCTGTTCATGTTGACGCAGTGCTGTTTGTTGCTGCTGATCAAACTGTTGCTTTACATACAACTGCTGTTTAAAAACACGAGGTTGCTCTGCTGGTTGCTGTGGTACTGCCACAGCTGTTTGTGTAGCCATCACATGCTGTTGAGAAGCTGATTGGACATGTTGGACAGGTTGCTGTACAAATGTCTGCTGCTCAGGCTCCTGTTGATGTTTCTGGATAGCTGAAGCTGAAAGCCTCTGTTGATCCTGTCCTAGTGGCAGCTGAATGGCACGAATGTGCTCAGTGAGAGTCACCTGGGCCTCCATTTGCTGTTGGGGCTGCTGCTGTACAGTGGAAGTCTGGACATCCATCCCTATCTGTTGTTGTGGGACAATAGAATGTTGTGAGATCATGACAGGCTGTGTTTGTGGGGGTGTGGCATGAGTAGTGATGTCAATGAGCTGCACTGACATTGCAGGGTGTTGGATCTGCGGATTTGGGGGGACAACAGCCCCTGCTTGTCCAACAGGATCACTGGTTGGCATGGATGTAGTGAAAACATTAATGGGTACTTGTGCAGAAACAGGGGGTATAAATGACTGTGAGGCAGCCACTGACCCATGAGGAGTGGCAGTTTGAAATGCTTCTGATGGAAATGTTTGTGACTATTCAGTGATAATGAAAGAATGATGATTAGAGATGAAAGAAGGGAAGGATGGGGGAGAAAGCAGTAGAAAAATTAGGTTAAGAATAGGCAAGGAGCAAAAAAAAAAATCACAAACACATTAACTTTTAATAACAAAGTTTCCCACAGTGTTTATAAAATATGTTAACTGCTTAAATTTGTTAAACCTAGATTCTTAAAAAAGAATTACACTTTCAGAAGATAAAAATACACTAAAGATAAAATTAGAAGTAAATTTTTACATCAAAAAGCCAGAGCTTCTTCAAATCTTGCATCACTACTACCGTACAACAACTTCCTGGGGGAAACTTTGTGTATTGTTGCTCAATTTAAAAAAAATTGTGAGTGTATGAAAGTTATTGGGTATTTCATAATTAATGAAGGGGGAGATCCAAAAGAAACAGAGTCGTAGATCCAGCATTTTGCTTTCATTAGCATTAATGTTAAATGTCCCTGCATAAATTTGGTTTTCATTTCAACATATGTATCATCATATTTTCACCTGAAAATAGTGTTGAGGTACACTTGGTGATACCTGTGGAACCATGATATTGGGTTGAAGTAACGCCTGGGCAACAGGACCCCCTTCACTTTTACTAATGGGCATGCTGGACAAACTAGCATTCTGACCAAGAGGCACGTTTGGACCACTTCCACTCTCACTAATGCTGAGCATCAGAGGATTGACCAATGCTCCAGTGCTCTGTGAAACAGAAAATAGTCATTGAACAATGTATTTTATCAATACAGTGACTTAAATTATGATGAGCAGAGTTCTATCAATGACTGGAAGCATAAACCTACAGTTGCCATAAGGGGGAGAGTAATCTGTGACTGGGAGTACGGTTCTCCTTGCAGAGAGTGTGCCTGGCTCTGTCCACTTGCACACGATTCACAGCTAGCAGACCCATGGGTTTCACCTTCTGGGTAAAAGATATTTAAAAACAGTACACAGTTTAAAAAAAACTAACAAATCATTTTTCAAATAATAAAACTTAGTTTTTAATTTTGTTTTACAATGTCAGTTGCTTTAAAATGAAACATTTTCAAAAATACTACCTGGCAAGCTAAGCGTTGTCGTACAAAAAACATGTTGCTGCCTGACATGCTGGTCTACTTCAGGCAGCTCCTCAGCCTCATGAAGTACTCCTCCAGCTCCTGTTTCTCCACCTCCTGTAACACCAACTGCACCTTGCATCAGCGAGGATGGGCAGGAGGGATAAGAAAATGGATAGGAGGTGATAGTGGAGTCTCTTCGTTCTTCGAGACCTTGCTGAAGAAGCTGCAGCTGTCGACGTTCTCTGGACTTCTTAATTAGATTCACTCGATCTCGAATGGATTTTCCTACCACCTTGGTATCACTCTCATGAAAGAAACCAGACTTCACCTGTAATAAATGATTGAGAGACAAACAAACAATTAAATAATGAGCAGATAAAGTGGTCTCCGTATCAGCAATAAGTATTTTGAAGTGGCAAACAAATGAGCTGAAGTTTTCCCTAAAACAAGTTTATATTGTTTTATTATCAGTATCTCTAATCAGTCATAAATTGTACTCATGGCTCACCATTTCTAAAGCAACTTCCTCAGCACTGTCATTCTCTAGATCGTAACTGAACTCTATGGCCTCATTGTCCTTGTGCTTCCCCTTCAGTTTTTTAGGATCTTCAACCCAAATCCGAAGAGCTAAACAGTCCTGCATGCCTGTGTCCTCCTCTGCCAGCTCTACTCGGACCCCTGTGTCTTCTGCAAAGAATGCATGGTTCAGGAGGTCTCTGATAGAGAGTCTGTAAAAGAGGAAGCAGTTACCGCTGTTAAAGAAATCAATAAATCCACAAGAAAAAATAAATTAAACTAAAATCTGCTTACCTCTGACTTCTGTTCTGACGTATGCAGCATTCAATGATCTCCTTGATTTCTGGATCATGTACTTTATCAAAGCTGGCTGGCTTTATACCCTGTGGAAAGGGGAATGGGAAATATTTGCATTTATAAAATTAGTTTTGGCATGGTTTGGTTGAATAAGGCCAATTCAATCGTAAGCACTCACACTTGTCACTTTGCGATAGATCTGAGCAGCATTTTGGCATTCAGAGTAGGGATATTCTGAAGTAGCCATCTCCAGCATACACATCCCAAAGGCGTAAACATCCACAGACTCATCATAGTGCTCCTCATACATCTCTGGAGCCATGAACTCTGGGGTTCCTGTTTGGACAACATGGCAGTTCTTAGTAACAACCTAAACAGCTAGATGTTACTTCACCACTTGCACAGTTTACTAAGGAGCACTCACACTTGTTGACCCAGTTTATCCAGTTTTCTGGAATTGCTCAGAAGTAGTTGGTCCACAGATGCAACCTACCTATGACACTTTTGGCAAATGAGGTCCTCATAAGGGTGGCTAGTCCCAAGTCACCTATCTTGACTGATCCTGTGGGGCCTGTTATGAAGATGTTGTCACATTTAAGATCCCGATGGACAATTGGTGGAGTCCTGGTGTGAAGGAAGTGAAGGCCCTTCAAAATTTGCCTGCACCAACTCCTTAGGACCTTGGGTTTCATCACCTTAAAACGCTTCAGATAACTGTTAAGAGAACACAAATGCAGTCACACAAAATAATACTGCAAACATAAAACATAGACAGAAACAGAACAATATAAATACCTCTCTAATACAATGTATTGTCTAAATGGATCTTGTTAGGTATACTGTACTAAGGATTCTAGATTGAATATGGATGTAAGTGAGCATGATTATTAGCCTTGAGCAGATTGGTCACCTGCCTAGTTGGGATACGATTCAGCCACAATGAAGTGGGCAAATGGAAAATGAGCAATATCAAATTTTATAATTTCCTTTTTTTAATTAATTTAAATGCTCTTAGTTGATAAATCTCAAGACATTCAGAAAATATCTTTTGGCATTATCAGCCTTGATGTCAATCACGAATATTCAAGGGATTTTTTTAACATCAAAGGTAACATGGAAACACCAGTCACAATTCCAGGAACTGAAAACAATATTAAAAGTATAAGTAACAGATTGTATACAAACGTTTTGAGGGTTCCTGATGTCATGAGCTCTGTGACCAGTACAATGCATTTCTTTCCACGGAGCGCAGACTCCCATGAATCATAAAAGCGAACTATGTTGGGATGTTGAAGCCCTTTTAACATTTCTGCCTCCTCTTTGAAGCGTTGTTGCTCCGCCTTGGTCAGCTTGCGGTCCTAAGAAGAGAGGAACATGCAGCGTTATATTGTTTCAGTGTTAATATCTTCCCATATTTACTGGCTGGCAGCTCTAAAAAAGCTCAATAAAGGTATTACAATAGTCAGCAAAGATTGCCTTTCCATTATTCTACTTATATGTAATTTCAAAAATAAGGTACACTTCACAACTGTGCAATGACTCTAGTTGCCTCTAGATGGCACTAGCAATGTGAAATAGCAGCAATGTTAAGCCAACACCCAAACTGTGCCTTTAAACACATCTCTACTGCATCTGCCACATCTTCAGTATGTTGCAAAGAAGGAGTGTAGCAGAAATGCAGGCAGCAGACAGCCTGAAGAAACTGGCCACTGATCAATTTCACAGTAAAGAAGAGCTAAATGGTTATTTATTAAACTGCTGCATAGGGAAGGTGCATATTCCTCTAGATTAAAATACAGTAATGCTATTTACTATTACATAATTCAACTCTTGCTCGAAATCAATTCACACGATCCTGGATAGATTTTCATAAACATTTAGTTGTGTCACAAAAAATGAGCTAAACTAAAACAAAAACACTGTCATTTTACTGTTTTCTGACGATAAAGACATGTTAAAATATGATTTGTAATTTGATAATAAACAAAATTTTAACAAAAACAGTTTTTAGGTAAAACATTTTGAACCTTTCATTTAAAAGTATAGTAAGTTAGAAAAAAATATAAAAATTTCAAAGGTAGACTTAATTGTTTGTTATTTTGCATTTGGCTGTTTTTAGGGGAATAAAATTCAAAACAAAAACAAAAAAACAAAAAAAAACACTTGAAAGATATTGCTCAAATGTAGGCGACTTTGAAACATGTGAACGCAAATGGAAAACTATAAAACAGGACAATGTGTTCAACTTCACGTGTGAGAGAATCTATTATGGCGATCATTGTCATGTCAAAGGCAGGCCTTGCTATAAATAGCAGTTGTCATAACATTGGCTTTCCACTGATCAATTCCATTGACACAGAGCATTTTGCTTCATAAAAATCCCTTTAGAGAAGAGTTGCCCTGCAGACATTTGGGTGCATAAATGCAAAGTTTTACTGCATGTAATGTGATCTTTCCTCGCTCCATCTATACCATTGTTTGTTTTCCCTCATTGCAGCGTCGTCTTCTTTTCCCAACAGCACCTGTGCGTTTTTTTGCTTTGTGCACTGTCTCAAAGTATCCCTTTCAGGACATGTGTGAGAAAGGCAATCCCTTCAGCCCTCCTCTTCAAACTAGGAAATAAATTAATGTCAACAAAGTCTGTTCCTGGTTACTGTGCTATGTCTAAAAATAAGCTACCCTCTCATGGCCTGCCCTCTTAACTTTCATTTAACTCATCAAACACCACATATTACAGTGAAATGCACATTTGTACAATTGTCTGCTTGTGTGTTGAACTAAATCTTAATGCTCCTGGCCTAAACTTTCTCAGTATTTTATTTTATTTTTTTATTTATTTATTTATTTATTTTTTAAGAAAATCTTTTGTTTTCATTCAAGCATGAATGCAACCAAAAGGCCTCTGTTTGAACTACTCAGTTATTAATAACTCCTCATCATTGTCTGATACAGTGTGAGGCAAAATGCTTGAGATTCCCTGTCTGCTGCCTCCTCAGCATGTACTGTGTCTGGCTGTGTCAAATCAGACAGCCGTGGGGTCAGCAAAAGGTCACATGTCAATTAATGTCTACATGAATCTGTCTAAATTTGTCTGGACAGATTAACTTTCTACCATAAACAAATTCACAGACAAGCATGTAGAAAAAAAAAAGGAAATGATGGAGCTGATGCCCTAATGTAAAGTAAAAAGTCATGAATTCTCAAGTTAAAAATAACTATATTATTGCTGTACTGCAATAAAACCTAATAAGACAGAATTCATGGTATTTATAACACTATGAAGAAGGTTATATATTCCTAAATCCAACAATAGTCAGTATATTTTGCTCAAGCTCTTGGCATGTTGAATTGTTAAAGTGACATAACACATTTTTCTAAGATAACTAAAAGTATAAGTACTTTAAAAATGTACTTGAAATGTATACATTAAAAATAATAAGCTGAGAGGCAGGAAAGTGTAAGGTGACTGTCTGTATGGCAGCCTTCTGTCAAGGACAAAAATAAAATAAAATAAAAAGAAGTGTTTGTTGTAGAGAGCTCTACCTTCTGTCTGTGACTAAGTGTTCTGAGGGAATTAAAAGTGAGATCCAGTCAGTGTTAAGAACTCGGGGTGAGTCCAACATGTATGTCGACTAATATCAGTGCAGATTGAGAAACATTTCAATTGGACACTCTCTTACAAAGATTTGGGTCTCAGAAACTGCTCTGTGTACTTCTTTTGTATTATTAGGCTTTAAAGAGCTTATTTCTTTTCTTATTACAGAGGACACTTACTATCTGACAGCAATTATATTGGTGGAGAAAATACATGCATAATATTTTGTTAGGATTAATATTAAAATCAGTATTACCTAAACATTTTTTAACTCAAGCAGTTAAATGTGCCAAGGCAGGTGTAGTTTTATCACTGTTACATGTTTAACTGTTAAAAACGCTTTGAAGATTTATATTTCTCCTTTTGCCTCTTGACTGGAAACAAAAAACAAGAAGCAGCACCGTGTCCCACTTTACTGACTTTAAAAAGTGATATCTCACACAGGAACATTCAAGAAATAATCAACCCAGAATCCCTTATGCAGCTTAAAAATCACTTAAAAAAGTGATCAAATATATTTTGTTGCAACAATATCCCCTAATAGGAGAGGGTTATTAGAACATATTTAGGCCTTCAAGTTTTATTAGTCAAGTCTTATTTCAACAAATTGATGGTATGTCAAAAAAAGTTAAAATAAATTTAAAATATGGTAGTAAAACATTACAAGTATATTTATATTGCCACATTTGAATCCAAAATGTAATATATTAGTAATTTTCTTAAACAATAGCTTTAATTCTAACCTAATATTTTATGTAGAAAACATTGTATATGTTTATGCACACAAAGGGGGAAAAAAGGTCATTGTGTGTACGTGAAACTTGCAGACACAGTTGTTAAAATAGATATCTCAGACCACAGGTGTCAAACCCATTTACACAACAGTGACAGCAAGAAGACAGCTGTCATCATAACTACAAAGCACAATGCACCCACATTGTTTTAAACGGTAATGTGGGCATAGATTTTCTCAGGTTTTGTGGCAACCCCTGAAAAGGGACAAGCCGAAAGAAGAAGACATGTTTAGCCGTTTACCTGTTTATTTTTTTCCTTGGTATTTTGTCCACCAAGTCAATAAACTTAGAATATAAAGCAAATATAGTCCATCAGAAATTCTTATTTAGACTTATTTTCAGGCTTATTTAACCCTTATTGACTGAAGTTTATGATATAATGTTTTGTAGAAAAATGTGTTTTTTGTTTAAGAAATTCCTTTAATTTTGTTATTAGGTATTGCCTCCACAGCAAGCATAGCAAAAAAGAAAACACACAAAGACCTAATAGACCTGACAGAGTAATGTCAAGCTACAGGTTGTAAGTCTTATAAAACACAGGGCTAAATGGACTAGATATGGCTTACAAGGCACATTTGGTAAATGTTAAGAGGCTAGGGTCATGAATACTAAAGCACGTGGGCCCTAAAACATCCATATTGGCAAACACTGCATAAGTGTCGAATGTCACAGGGGTTATTTTCAGGTTATGCTCCTCTGAAGAAGCCACAGTGGGATAAACAGCGTTGATTTAGGGCATTGTCAATAAAAAAGAAGACAATCTTGTGTAGCTGGTTGTAGTTATTTCTATGTTAATTAATTTGCCAGCAATACATTGCCATGCAGCATAGATTTACGTGTATCAGTGTTTTAAAATGCGAGGTGGCGGACGGCTGGGATTACATTACTGTAAGCTACAACAGCCCTAACTAGCAAGATTGATTGCTCCAAAAAGGCCAGCCTGCACGCCAGATTAAAGCTCGTGATCAGTAGGTTTGCCTCACAAACCTCTTTAAATGTTGCTAGCCTATACGCTAAATAAACCACTTTTTATACAACCATCAAATAACATGAAGCTGTGTCACAAGCACCAAAACTGACATTTAGTCAAGATGTTCTACTGGAAGAAATACAATATCCCAATTACGGTATAATAAAAATAAAATAAAACCTAAACAAAACAATTCAGTGAATTGCGCTAAATAATATAAACGTCATATCAAATTTTTGGTAAATGCTTCAGGTTTATTGATTCCAGATAGGACTGTACAGTTAATGGGGGTGTTATGTGGTTTCTGTTGTATAAAAAAAATAGTAATTGAATTTCTCCTGTTGCCAGTTAGGTAATAATGACTGTGGTAGGAGGATGTGTACAGCCGCAGGGACTAGATACAGACTAGAGACACTTGTCAATTGTCAATGACCCACATGAACGTGTCTGGCCAGTTTAGTTAGATTAATTCCAGTCTGGTCACTATAGCTTTAGTCTCTCTGACTTTGCACCTAAAGTACTTATGTTATCCACACATAAATAATGTAGTTTGATTTACTTGGTCTTACTTAATTGCTCTTTCAAAATCAAAAGCACCCAAAGTTGTCCTCCTTTTTTCATTTGTCACAGTAAAAGATATCAGAAAAAAACATGGTTTAAAGTATAAAGGCAAAGGTTCTCTATCTTCCAGGTCATGGTAATTCCAAATAAAAGGTTAACAAACAAAACATCTGGACTTTTATTCTGAAGCAGAATACGGCTGTCATTTTCAGCTACTAGAAGTACAGTTTATATAACATTTTTTGAGGAATACTCATAGCATTCACCAACTATCCTAAACAGGAACTGTTTCTAAATTAAAGATGGTAGTTGGTAATGAGAAGTGATAATTGCTCATCCTTGAAATGATGAATTTATAATTACAAAGGGTTTAAATCACACAGATATAGAGAAAGGGTCCTGCTGAAGTTTTGGATAGTGGGAGAATACAAAAAGAGAATGCCACTGTTTGAAGTTGGTATTTGTCTTTAGATATAAGGCCTTGTTACTAGAGAGAACAACCCCCCAAACAGTTCCACTGGTTTTTCATATTCAACTTCCTTCCTGAATGTTGCTCTAGGCCTGTGAGCCTGGCAGGGCGAAGCTGAGCTGGACCAGTCTGGGATGGCTGGGATAAACCAGTCTGGTTTCTGCCGCCCGAGTTATGCTGTCTGTGCAGGGTTTTTGTTCCAGCCTGACAGGCACCCACTGTAATTAACTCCCTGGATCACGCTGCATGCTCACTCAAACAGACAAAAAAATGGGACAGAGTGAGATGGGGAGGGAGGGAAGTGAGAAAAAGAGAGGGAAAGTGATAGGAAGAGTAATACAGTGACATACTGTGTGCCTGACTGACGGGCAACAACAGACCACACACAGATGTACACAAACACAATCATTAAGCAGAACACAGAATAAAAAACACTGCCCTTTTAGGAGTCTAATTTCACAAGTCACTCTAAATAAAATGATGCCTAGAGTGAGCAGTAGGTTCCTTCTCTTCTCTTTTCAAGCTGCACATGAACACCTAATCTCCTTGCTTCCCTAAACTTATGGAGAAAGGTGGAGAGGAATGCAGTTCTCCTTGGCTGTAGTCTGACAGTCTAAAATAATTTGCAGCATGAAACCTTAAATATGGGATCATAACATAGATGTTCATGGTGTTTGGACATTATAATAACAGCTTCAAGTATTTTCTGTTCTTATAAGTGATTCTGTGCATTTCTTAGGAGGAAATAACTACTATATGAACTAAAAATACAAGAGTGTTAACAACTAGGTTAGGGTTTTTTTTTTATCTAAAATGAATTATCTGAGATGAATGCAGTTGTATATTGTACTATTAACAATAACTCCATTAATTAGAAAAAAAACATTTATTTACTGGGAAAAAAAAGACATGGATGGAAATATAGCAGTCAAGTCAAGTCTAGAAATAACATTACAGCCATAAATAAATAATCTGTAACCTTTTTGTCTATTTTAATGCCACTTTGCACACTGTACACAGGCTTTGGTCAGGTGGAGTAAATAGGAGAGACCATGTGCCCCAAGAGACTAGAATGTTGCACTGAATGGGCACTGAATCCATCTATAGACATGTGATAGTGTGCGCTTGTGTATGTGCACACCTGAGTGCTAATAAGTTTCCCTCCCTGTGGTAGCTTATTAGCTCTAGGACTCTCCACGGGAGGGGTGTCACTTTTGTCCCCGTTTGGCTCATCTTCCCATCACCTTTATCCACGTATGCACTTCTTTTCCTCATTTTCCTTTGTTCCAATTTTTTTAGCTGTTGCTTTGTTTGTAAAAACCCGTTTTTCAATCCAGCTTTTTACAGGTTTAGAATGTTTAATCTAATTAACCTGAGAGTTATGTGTACTCTCTTTTAAAATCCCTTATTAGTCTGTTTTATAAAAGTCATCCATCCATTATCTTCAGCTTTTTCTGAAGTCGGGTCACGGGGGCAGCAGTTTGAGCAGGGAGTTCCCAGACATCTCTTTCCACAGCCACCTTTTCTAGCTCCTCCGGGAGGACCCCAAGGCGTTCCCAGGCCAACCGAGAGGTGTCTCTCGAGTGTGTTCTGGCTCTTCCCCGGGGTCTCCTCCCAGTCGGACATGCCCGAAGCATCATAGGGAGGCGCCCAGGGAGCATCCTTACCAGATGCCCAAACCACCTCAACTGGCTCCTCTTGATTATAATAATCAATTAGTAAATAAATAAATAAATAATAATAATAATTACAAAAAAAAATACATACACACACACACACGAACAGAACTGGATGTGACCAATGTACGGGTGTTGTTTATCTCTTATGTTTTAAATGTCAATAAATGTGCCATCAGCTCAAATTTGTTTTATTTTCGATCAGTTAAGGTCAAGAAGTTAGTGAAGATCTAAGGAAAAATAAGTTATTTTATCAAAAGTAAATCGTCCCACATTTGCAAGCTGAGCAATTTTAAATTAAAAATAAGATGTCAATGCATCAAATCAATATTAATGATATATAAGTCCATTCTCTAGGTGTTGGAGTGTGCAGGGACCTGTCTGCTGCTGGTTAGTCCAATAGACAGAGTCTGATCTCGAGGATTAGCTCTTGTTTTGGGATCAGCTCCAAACCAAACACATGACTGGCTGCTCACACAAAGCCAGCAGTCAAGTGAGATAGCTTACTATCACACTGCTCACTATTGTGAGGCTAAGATGAAGAGAGACGCAGTTCTTTCTTCTACAAGTCTATCTCCCACCTCATGCTGAAGTCATACAGATTAACAATGCTCTGCATTAATCATGAGAGTATTAAACTATGGCTGGTCACTTGAACAATAATCTCATTCTATTGCATGTCATTGTTTTCCTCCCACTGGACAATCAGTACATAAAGAACTTCCTACAGCAACATTTACTGTTGTACAAATAAATGTGTAATGACATCACAAAATGCACTATAGTCAGAGCAGAGGTTCCTTTTAGATTACAACTTTTCATTTCATACTAGTATATCTTACACAGAACTGCAGTGCTTAGTCACAGTGAACTAGACAGTTGATAAAAAGTGACATTTACTTAATCAGGTTTTATTAATTATTTTGTGTGATTGCTTATGTGAGCTGTGCAACTGAATTACTAGTGAAGTAAAATGACTTGGCCTTACCTGAAGTTCACACCAAGCGACCTCCACCCAGGTCTCAGTGTCCAGGCCTTTATACACAGTCTTGAAGGCTCCTCTGCCAAGTTCAATGTCAAACTTGAGGAACCTTCCTCCAGGAGAGGTAGCAACAGCCTTCATCTCTGCCTCCTCTTCCTGCTCACGATCCCTTTCCCTCACGCTTGGGGTAGGTACAGATGAAGAAGCATCCTTGTCAGCTTCACGACCCTGAGATGGGTCATGTCCCAGAGCTGCACAAAAAGAAGCAGCTGCTTGTTGCTGGGCTATGCCAAAGCCTGATTCTGTGGAGCGCAGCTCCAGATGGGGGGCGCTGTGAGAAGCCTCAGGGGGCATCACAACCTCATCTTCTATCTCACAGATCTCCACACTCTTTCTGAAGAAGCGCTTCTCCCGTTTCAGGGGTTTCTGACCAGTGTCACCAGGTAGACCAGGCTTGGAGACTAAAACTGGGGTCTCCTCAAACTCATAGAATATTTCATCTTCTTCTCCTCCTCCCTCTCCTCCCCCTTTTCTAATTCCTCTATCTTCTCCTCGTGTCTGCCTTTCCCGATGAGCCTGGGAGGAGGAGGAGTCCAAGGGGGTGCTATGTGGCCCATCCTTGTGTTGATCAGTCCTGTTCTTCCGTTCTTTAGCCTCCTCCTTTTGTCCAGCAGGCTTCTCTGAGGAGTCCTCGGTGCCTGTGGGCTCCCCTGGGTCAGTAGCCATAAGGAATGGTCTTTCCCAGTCCTCCTGGACCTCCTCCTCCTCCTCCACCTCCTCCAAATCTTTGTTCCACTGTCAGACCCCGTCTCTCTCTCTTTTGGTGTCTCCTCCTCACCCCTTTGCCAAGCTGCACTTTCAGTGTCAGGTGAAGGATTCCTCACTTTGGCAACTCTGTCCCCTCTAATCCACCCTTCTTACTCTGTTTTCTTTTCACTGATGTCTTACAATAATGTAGGAGGATGAGAGGAAGACTGTTGAAGAACAGCTTTTGTCTTCATCTGCCTCATCATCATGCTCCTACATTTTCATCAAAATAGACTTGTGGTGAAGAAATCAAAGATAGCCACACGTCTCTCAGTGAACACACTAAGCCAGAGGGCTTTGTCTCATCTTTCTGGAAAGTTGAAGTGCTTTGTGTTTTTTCAAATTGTTATGTGAATTCCTTCAGGTAAATCTGCAAGACAAAAGGAAAACACAGCATTAATGTCAGGTAGATAGAGAAACGATTATTTCTATGTTGACCAATCTAGGTTTCTAACGAAGAAACGTTTAGGCAATCCCACAAATAGAGGTTTAAACATTAGAAAGTAGAAATACTATGCTTTTATTTACTAGCTCCTTGTTATGAAAGCAGCAATTAATAGCAGTAAATTAAATAAAGCTCAGACTGTGTACAGTTAGATAAAAAAAAAAAAAAGATCAGAACGAGTATCTAAGGAGCAAGCTTCATCAATCACCCAGCACATCCTCATAACCATCTTGTGACTTAAATTGTGTTCAACAACTCTCTTAGTCAACAGAGAGCTGCAGTTAGGGAGAATGCAATCCCAATCATTAAATATAAATGACGATCTAGGGGCCAGTTGAGTGTGAATAATTCATAGGAAGACTGACTGCTGAACTCTATGGAGTGAATACAAGACATCTGCAATGGACGGCTGATAAATGTAAACAGCTGTGATTGTGATTACCTTCAGCAAGGTCACCAAACAGAATTACAATAATGGTCAAACTCTATGGTGAATGGTAAAAGTTCAAGGATTTCTAACTGTCACTGAGTCTTTACAAGCAATCGGTGTGCGACTAGTGGGCATTTTCTGGTGACACACTTCCTCTCTCTTCCATTTTTGCCATCTGTCTCAAAGGTTTTTTTTAATCTTCTTTTCAGTCTGTCAGCAAACAATCTTTTAGCAGCTCCTTTTTATGTTTAAAAAAAAAGTATGTTTCACGAAGATACCATCTGGCCTAAAGTTTCTCTGACAACAGTTTCTAAGAGACAGAGTTAGGCAACCAGTTACAGATCCAATAAAGTGCAGAGTCACCATTTTGAATTTACAAGAAGCAGGCGAACATGCAAGCTGACAACAGGTGCTGCACAGATGAAAGGTATCGATTTAGTTGTAGGAAAGAAGTAAATGAAAATAGTTATGCAAGGTCCAGATCAGCGTTAACAACTCACGTTGCGTGTTAATTTACAACCTAACCCTTTTTAGTTTGCAGCTGAGCATGTGACAATTTCTAGGGCTCACAAATAGAACGAGGCCTATTGGGGGCCAAGATGGTGTAGAGGCAGTGCAGCCGGCTTGGGACCAGAAAGTCGCAGTTCGACTCCCTGCCATGTTCACATGTCGTGGTGTCCTTGAGCAAGACACCCAATCCCTATTTGCTCCCTGGGTGCTTGCATAGCTGCCCACTGCTCCACCTGGGTGTAGCTCACGTGTGATGGGTTTAATGCAGAGAACCAATTTCGTCGTTGTATGGAACATACAATGATGACAACACATAGCACTTAGGGTATACTTATATACTGTACTTACAAACACCCAAACTATCTAGGGTTACAGCCCACTTAGCTCTGAAGACATCCACAAGGACCATCTTGTATAGTTGGTGTATGTTCTTCAAATGTGACAGAAGCGAGTCCAGACATTTACTTGCAGTAAAAACAAAGTTCATTTCCACAATTGGAAATGTATTTTATTTCTTATACAACACAGTGACTCAAACTTAAATCATGCCTACTGTGTCTCTGGATTCAATGTAAAAACATCTGGCATACAATGCCAGTAGCTGTCAGTGGGGTTAAAACTAAACATGCTACTGTGTGACCAACTGCTAGACTCTTGAAAGCAAAAAAACAAAAGAAAAGAATCCAGTTCAGCAACATTCATAAGACATGTGCTGTAAGATATGCACATTAAACAGTGTTAAGTAATCTGCAGGACAACTTAATAACTTAATTAAACAGAAATTAATATAACATTCTGGCTGCACTTTGACAGGTTTCAAACAGCGTAGCCTAAAACTAAAGTATAGCTTAAATTGTGGCAACGTGAGGCTTAAAAAGGTGACGCCTAACAGGATGTGATGAACATGAAGGGGAAAAAACAACAAGCAATAAAAAGAGGGAAGTTGCCCTTTAAACAGGAGCTTTTTTGCTCAAGTCCCCAGGGTAAGGAGTTCCCATGAAAGCCACATACCGGACAGAGTTATCACAGTACATCAAGCACATTCAACTGCATCGCAATCTCTCACACTCTCCCAGTCTCTCTTACAAACACACATGCAAATATTCAACACACATCAGCTAGTCAGAAGAGATTTTTGTTGTTTTACACTCTGTCTTTTATACACAGACAAAAACACACACACATCAAAAGAAAAACTGTCACCCAAAGCGCATGTCCCTTTTCAATGAAAGAATGCCGAGAGGAATTTCCTGACACCAGCCAAATGACCAAGCAACTGCTCATGCGGGTAAATGTGATAAACTAAAGTTGACAATAATAAGACCGATACTGCAGCTGAAACTGTGGCATTTCACCGGGAAAGAAAAACGATTCTAGCGTACAACAAATTTCATGTCCAAATCATGCTTGCCTGATTTCTGTGCCAGTGTCTGAGCACAAGAGAGGTGAGCGTTAGACGTGTTGCAGTGCGTCTGTCCTCCAGACTTCTAGACCGCTGTTAGAACACCTGCAGCTGCTTAATAACCTTTGAAATGTGCTGCAATAATTACTGAGACATTTCTTGCTCTATCAACGCCAAAAACAAGATTGTTTGTTTAAGCATGAAAATCCACTGATGACACCTTTTATTTTCACACAAAATATTCTCACAGTCTGAAGCCGCCAATAAATCACCACATAAAAAATAAAAAATATAAACTTGAAAGCTCACAAGGACATGTTCCACAAGTTGCAGATTATACACATTTAAATGCAGTAAACACTTCAATCCTGTTGAACTGTTACTTCATTTTATCGAACAGCTCAGATAAATTTGCCAGTTTGACAAAGGGAGAGGCAGGGGACTCTGTGTTCACATCTATGCATAAATAGCATCTATGGATACATTTCTGCCTGACCAAAAAGAGCGACAGTTATGAGAGTACACTAGAATTGTGTAGTAGCCTAAAATAGAGCAGAGGAGTATGAAAAGGTTGAAAAGCCCAAGTGATACATGAGCATAAAAGCAGTTTATTTGGTATATTCTGTGTCAGAAACCTAAATGAGTGCAGTCACTGTGAGAAAGGTTGATGTAAAGGTTTTATGTATGAAAACTTCTCTTGTAGAATAAAAACAAACCAAATTATCTTAAAAAAAAATTAACATTTTACAGTAGCTGAGTAATACTTTTATTTTCATCGTTTTTAGGCGAGAGCAAACACTTTTTCAAGTTAAGTTTTTGCCAACATATTTTTTTAAATAAATAAATAAATAAATAAATAAATAAAGTTCTATGTGTTGTCATCATTGTATGTTCCCATACAAAGACGAAACTGGCTCTCTGCATTTAACCCATCGCACCTGGGATACACCCAGGTGGAGCAGTGGGCAGAGATGTAAGTGCCCGTGGAACAATTGGGGATTGGGTGTCTTGCTCAGACACCACGAGATGTGCAATGACCGGGGATCTATATGCCATTAAAGAAAGTATCCAACAGTTGTGAGTTTAAACATATGGCAATCATTCTTAATAATGTTTTTTAACAGGTGGGTCATTAAGAACAGTTTCTTATTTACAGTGTTTGCCTGCAATTTATTCCATACCTTCAGATAACAAAAAAGTTCCCATAGCCAATCAGTAATGACACATGCACTATGTAGACTGTAGCAGAACATGGACCCATTTACACATTCAAATCTCAGAAAGATAATATTTTAATCAACAGATCAGTTTCCAAATTTCCTGAGTTTTCACTTATTTTTCACGATTTTCTCAAATTCCCTGAGGTTTCTCTGTAAGGTTTTCCATGAATTCAAGAGTTGCTGGGAACCTTGTAAATAACTGATACAGTTTAATTTCTCTGTGTGTGAAAAACACAAAAAGGAGGCAGAAGAAGAGCGAGAGAGACAATGTTTCTGTTGCACACATTGGTTTTAGGACATTCCGATACCATTTTTGAAAACTTTAGACTTTGAAGTTTAAACCATTGACAAAATGTTTGATATATTTAATGGTAACCAAAAATAACTGTTGTATCTCTTTTAAAGTTAAATAATAATGTGCAAATCTAGTTAATTTGGTATATTTAATTTTTTTTTTCATTTAAATCTAAATAAAACGATTTCAACTCGAAGAGCAGATGCAAAGTTGCAACCCTTGTCCCTGAATGTTCTTTTCAGCTGGAATTACTGGTTAAGTCTTATCCTTCATCAACTTCCAGATGCAGTATTTTGCATAATCCCTGAGCTGATCAACAGACTTAATGAGCTTGGTGAAACTGCACCAGGAAGTGTTATATTTCATACACAATAGTTTGGAAACTGAGTGTTAAAAAAAGAAAACCCCTGGTTGACTTTAGATGACTGAGGGAGTTATTACTCATCCATCCTTGGAGTATAGATTGTATCAAAAGCAAATTCAAACTTGCCTGCAAGTCCAGCTTTTCCATGCATGATTAATGCAGCACTCAAATTTATGCAGTCTTTCTCCAATCCAGCATTAGTCCCACAGAGATTTACAGAGGCTGAATAATGTGGGAAGACAAAGGTAACATAAGGTCTGAGAGCTGCTGGACAAAATTCAAATGGGCTTCATGTCAAGAAGCAACTTTACTGATGGCTGCATCCCTGCAACTCAGTTGCTGATCACATTTTACAAGAAAAAACTAGTTTTGCTCAGTGGCCATGTTTAACACATATGATTGTGAATCACTTACTATAAGTGGTGGATTCAAACTTCTAAACGTTCAGTGTTTGATGCAGTTTTTAGATCAGCATGAACTAAAAAAAAGACTTAGCTAAAACTAAACTGACCATTTCCTTTTCCTCAGAAACAAAAATTAGTTGGGGCACATGTTGCTTCCATGTTTGATGCTTTTAGCGCCGGAAAGAAAAGTATCAAACGCTGGCTACTTGACTAAAACACACAATGATTTGTTATCTTCCGATTAGGGACACCAAAGGCTCAAAACACAACAAGGACTTTTGTCCAATCCAGGTCAAGCATGTGAGACTGGAGTGTAGGTAGCAGCACAAACACTGTACTATTCACTGAGACAGAATACTGCTTGTGTATTATCCAAGCCCTGCTTTTAGTTCACTTTCATCCCCTCTCTGTGGGCACAACCATCCAGTTCTAAAGAATTCCTCCCCAGGTGAGAGAACAATCTCCTAATCATGATAAGGTTTTCATATTACCAATGTGGATCAAGACCTTTACAACTGAGCCCCTCAATTTGTTTGCATGATTAAAAACACAGAGATGTTTAGCAGTTTGGAGTACAACTTTTAGAAAAGTTGAATAAAAAGTACTTGAGCTTATAAACACGTAAATGAAGGCCAAACATTTGTAGGGAAAAATTGCATCGTCTGGCGCCTTTGATTGGTGCTGAGAGTAAGCACTGAAGCACCTGGTAAATGTGTCAGGACTCCTTAAATGTGTCCTTTTTGCTGATGATACAACATTTTTTTGTTTGGGTATAGATATAGAAAAAATATTGGAGCTGATAAAGACAGAATTTGACAAAATACAAACTTGGTTTAAACTAAATAAATTAT
>JARVGS010000127.1:21413581-21427669 GCA_031762315.1 Hypsolebias antenori
CCAACAAGCTAATCTTTGCCAACAAGCTAATCTTTGCTAACCAACAAGCTAATCTTTGCCAACAAGCTAATCTTTGCTAACCAACAACCTAATATTTGATAACCAACAAGCTATAATCTTTGATAACCAACAAGCTATAATCTTTGATAACCAACAAGCTATAATCTTTGATAACCAACAAGCTAATCTTTGCCAACAAGCTAATTTTGCTAACCAACAATCTAATCTTTGCTAACCAACAAGCTAATCTTTGATATCAAACAAGCTAATCTTTGATATCAAACAAGCTACTCTTCGATAACCAACAAGCTATAATCTTTGCTAACCTACAAGCTGCTGTCCAAAACCCACAAGCTAAGTTTATCAAATTTACAAGCGAACCTTATCATGCCTACAAGTGACCTTAGGCGCGAATCTACAGGTGAACCTTAGTAGAAATTCAAGTCAACCTTAGCAATTGTTCAGGCTAACTGGAGCAAACCAAACGAATCTTAGCAAACCCAGAAGCTATCTAAGCAAACCTAAGCTAACCTATAGCTAATAGGGGCAAGCCTGCAAACTTACCAAAGCAAGCCTACAAATTAGCTCTGGCAAAAATCAGTGAAATAACTTTGTTGCAAGCATCAGCTGCTTCTGCATGTCTGTCTTTGGCAGACATTTACTGTACTGCTAGGTGGCTGTTAAAGACAATCTCAGCATCACTGGATGCAGCCAACCAGGCTACTCTGCTGCTACTCCTGGACTCCACAGCTCGCAGCCTCGAGGTCCCACAGCAGCTGAACTGCACTGCATAACCTCTCATTACTTACAGAGCTGAGTAGCTTTTAGTAAGGCAAAATAGGAGCAGATCCGTTCTAGTTTTCTTATTTTTAAATCAGAGCCTGAATGCATTATTTATTTTTTTGATTGGTCTCACTGAGGATATTAAAGATGTGGGTGAAACAAACTTTGTTGCTCAGACACCTTCTAGTCCAACTACTCATCTGTTAGGTTAGTGACTTTAGAGACAAATGCATGTTTTGCTTTTTAAAAAATAAGATTTAAAGCTACTAAGAGTTAAAGTCCCTTCAGTGTTGCATTTATCATCTACAAAAAGACAGTAAACCATTGTTTTGATGCAGGAATAGCATAGATACATATTTTCTTGAAACCAAATGTTCTTGTTTGTGTCCCACTGTTGTACAGAGAAATATTATGCTAGCATTACTGTATAGCTTTGCCTCTGTCAGGATGTAAGGTAGCTGAGGTGATGCACACTGCAGGGTGTAGCATTTCACCAGTGAAACAGGAGCAGGGGAGCCTGGGTAACTAGACCAAGGCTTTATTCTTCGGCTGGGTGTGGTGCTTAGGAGCAGAGGATCATGGGATCTCTGACCTGGACTGACATCAGCAGCTGTTGTAGAGGAGAGGAAGCAGAGTGGACTGTGTAATGCTCAGGGCAGCACTGTAGGTATAGTGAGCTACTTTGTATTAGCCTTTGCATACTTTCATACCTGCAGACGCACTTTCCCAACAGTTCAGCGTTTGGACTCTGTTATCATTTTATCAATGTTCAGCCTTTCATTAACTTTTTATTACTGTCTTATTTTTTCCAATCTTTTCCCATATTCCTCATCAATAAGTCTTTATGAACCTGACATACTAAACTATTTAAAATTATATCTACAACGTAGAAACATAATTTTTTCAAGCAGCTATTTCTTCACTTTTTATTGTAATATGATTAATAAATGACAAATGCATGGAATGTTGGAGGTCTTGTTAAGGTCTAGATGACCTCAACTGATCCTGATCTTTAATGAGAACTGTATTTGGAACTACTGAAAAGCCAAAAGAGTGACCCCCCCCACATTTGACCTTGCAGAAAGTGGTGCTCTAATAACATGACAAAATTAGTTCTTTCCTCAAGAAAACTCTTCATCTTGTTTGATTATTTATTGTAAACACAGTTTTGACCTTGGATGAAATTATTTAAAAACCTTTTAATCAAGTCTCAATTTTGGGTCCAGCAGGCAACTACCGTATGCAGAAAATGTGAAAATAAAAAAGCTGACTGGAAATTATATTGAAGTATAATTTTTATTTACTTCAACCCAGTCAAGTCAAGTCAAATTTATTCATAAAGCATATAAAAAATAAAAAAAAAAAAGAAAAAAAGCATCTGTTACCAAAGTGTTTAACAGTAAGATCAAGATAGTAAATAAAAATAACAAAATGTAATTAAAAGCATCAAAAATAAAAACACAAGAACAAGGAGAAACAATGAAATAGCAAATCAAATCACACTGTATTAAACGTCAGTGAATATAGGTGTGTTTTAATGAGGGATTTAAAAGCAGGGAGTGAAGTGTCCTGTTTATTGTTGATGGGCAGATTTTTCCACAATTTAGGGCCAATGACTGAAAAAGCCAGATCTCCTCTGAGCTTCAGCCTGGTTTTTGGTACAACCAAAAGTTTCCTCATGATAGACCCCAAAGGTCAAGGTCAGGGTTCTTTATTGTCATTCACATCCCATGTGGTACTTGTGGTGGAATGAAATTGTGTACACAGAGTCCCAGTTACATCCAAGAAAAGCATAAATTGTAAAAGAAAAACAGTAATAAGGTCTAAGATATGAACTAGGATATAGGCTAAACTAAGAATATGCTAAACACTTAATAGTGCAAAACAGTAATATGCCGAAAAACAGCATTACGAACATGAGTGCGTGAGTAGATGAGTACAAATAAATACAGCAGCATGAAATAAATCAGCAGCATGAGATCAGCAGCATGGATAGGCAACAGCTCATATCAACAATTAAGTGGCATTATAATGATTTTTTTTTTCTTTTCACAATGATAATGTTGTGACTTGGGTGCTATACAAATAAAACTGAATTGAAAAATTGAATTGATAATCCTGACTAGGGATTCGTGAGTCTTTAACAGCTTCAGAATAGAAACTGTTCCTCAGTCTAGTGGTTCTGCACTTAATGCTCCTCAACCTTCTGCCCGAGGGGAGTGGGGCAAAAAAGTGTGTGTGCTGGGTGTATGAGGTCCTTCCTGATGCAGGTGGCTCTCTTCCTGCATCTGAAGGTGTAAGTGTCTGTGATGGTGGGGAGACTGTCTCCAACAGTCTTCTGTGCAGCCTTCACCACTCTCTGCAAAGCTTTTCTTTCTGCAGCTGTGCAGCCTCCATGCTACACGCTGATGCTGGAGCACAGGATGCTCTCCACTGCACACCTGTAGAAGGAGGTGAGGATTGAGCTTCCCAGACCAGCTCGTCTCAGCTGTCTGAGGTGGTAGAGTCTCTGATGAGCTTTCTTGATCAGCTTTCTTGATCAGCAAAAGCAGCAAAAGACTAGATAAAAGCTGAAATATCATAAAGTTAGGTCAACGTTAAAAAAGTAGCACAAAAAGACAAAAGCAGATGCAGAAGCAGATTTCAGCGAGAGCAAAGTTTATGAAGGAACTGAAGAAATCTTGATGTATTTATTCAGAGAAAATGTTTGCATCTGAAGTTTAACATTTCGTATTATCTTTTGAATGAGCTGAATATTTTGATACAAAATAAATAAATAAATAAATAAATAGGGAAACAATTATATGAATGCTGAATCAGCATTAAATGGAAACAAAGTGGGACAAAATACAGTAGTTTGTTGTCAATACGGTTTGGGATTATTATGCTGTCATGTGTAGAAATGACATACAGTATTGAAAAAATTCAGATGATGCACAAAAAGCACGATCATTTTTCATTCAAGCTTTGCTGTTTTTCTGAATCAATTCTCTGTCCTGCTGGTGATTTGTTCTGATTGTTCCACAAGCATAACGCATGCCTTTTAGACCCCTGTTCTCAGCTGTAATTACCTTTGCACACTGTGGCCAGAAAATTTATCTTCATCAATGAATGAGGCTTGTTTCTAAAATTTTTTTTTAATTCAATTTAATTTATTTATTTATTTATTGCAGTGGAGGTGGGGGTGGGTGGGGGCAGGGTAAACTTTTGAGGTTGATTTTATTCTTATAATGACAGAGGATTTTTTTTTCTTACAATGACTCTATTAAAGTCATTTGTGCAAATGTGCTTGTTTGATTTTTTTTTTTTTTTTTTTTGGGTAAAATGCTTTACATGATAGAAATGTCCCTGAATACATAATAAACATAAATATTAGGTTGGAACTGTTGTTTTTATTATTACTGTATTTAGAAAGGCTGGAGATCATTCACTCATGATGAGAAGATGAACTCTCTAAAAGGTTTTTGCAGGCCACTGTATTTTTTTTTTTGTTTGTTTGTTTTTTGTTTTTTTGTTTTTGAATTTTTAATGCATTTACTCTTTTATATAGATTGAAATTTTACTAATGCAAGAAGGAGTCAAGCAACTTGTATTCAAATATTGAACCTGAAAGCTTATTTATATTAATGTGGATGAGATTATAATAATTGTGCAGATTATACTTCATACTCTTTTCCAGACCTGATCAGTTGAGTTGTGGCTTTTGACATCCTTATTGCAGAATGCATGGAACTTTCTGACAAAGCAGTTAAAAGGACAAAATATTACAATATTCAAACTGTGTTTCTGTCATTTAAGGTTTGAAAGTAGCAATTCAAATAATTAATAATAATCAGACCTATCTGTAATCCTTACAGAATATTTATATTTATTTGAAGGGAATTTTCCTTTTTTATTTTTATTTTAATATTTATTCAAATTAAATGTAACTATGATAAATATGAGCATTTTCAAGAAATAAAGACAGTAAAATACATCAGTACACTGTTTGATGATTTGGAGTAATTCACAGTAAATTTAACAGTGATTTTTATTTTATTTTTCTATTTAATGCACTTATTTTGTTGCCATTTAAGAACTACCACAGATCGCCATGAAATGCTGATAATAATGAGGTCAAAGCTTTTATGTGTGTGTGTGTGTGTTTTATCTCTCTGTTAGTAAAACATCTCTTGAATCAGTGTTGGATTAACATCTGATTATTTGGAGTCAGTCTGATTCAAGATGGCCACCACAAACAATCAAACTTAGCAAATGCAAAATGTCTATAATTCTGTCAGTTTTTACAAACACTGAGGTAAAATTTGACGTGGTAGTAATCAAGCATCGTCCCAAACACATGAATGATATCAGATGGAACAAGATTTCAGTTTTAAACTTTGGCATGCAACGCAGCTATCTGCATTCCTTCAAGGAATGATAGTTTCTTTTCTTTCTTTTTTCTGTTTCTACCATAAATATTTCCAACAGTGTGAGATTTATTATGTTGCCTTGGGGGGTTTTATTTATGCAAGTTATGTATGCAGTTCAAACACATAAACATATGCATAAATGTGATGATATTCTTTATCAGGTACTTCAGGTTCTTTAAGAGGTTGCTATTATTGGACAAGCATTACTCACACAAGAGTTGAACGTCTTTTTCTTACTAGTAAACTCTCATGACGTCAACGTCAGCAGGAAAGTGTGTAATCGGTTGTAATTTGTGATGTATTGATGAGCATTCAGAAGAGCAGCATGAAGGATGGGCTACATCAGGCTTAGCCCACAAAGGTGATAATAAAGATCATCAGACTTGTCCTTCAGAATTTCTCTTCTACATTTTTATAAAATTTAACGTAAACAAATAAAATACACACGACTGATTGTAGTTTTTTTGTAACCTGTGTGTCCAGGTTCTTCCCCAGCTCATATGGGACATAACCGAGAGGTTTCAGGGACCTGACCTGCTGTGCCGGTCCATCAAGTACTTGCAGATAGTTGGGATGTTTGCTTCCTCCTATATGATAGTTGCCATGACAGTGGACCGACACCATGCAATCTGCTGCCCATTGCAGGCTTACCGCGTTGGGGCCATGTCCCGTTGGAACACTCCTGTTATGGTGGCGTGGGGCCTGGCACTGGTGCTCAGCATACCACAGGTAGGGAGGGGTGAACAAATAAACCCATTCACGCACACACTCACACAAAAACCATGAATACATGGTGAAATAAGAGCTCAGCGGGTGTTCACGCCCTTGTTTCTACAATGAAGCTCAAGATGTTGGTTTATTTTTAGCCTGATGAGGTCACTACAGATCAGGTGAGGGAAAATTACCTTATGCTCTGCCTGCGGGGCGTTCTGACCACCATGTCTTGTTGTGTCTGTCAGGTGTTCATCTTCTCGCGCTCAGAAGTGGCTCCTGGAGTGTTTGAGTGCTGGGGTAACTTTACTGAGCCGTGGGGGCTGAAGGCCTACGTCACCTGGATGACCGTGGCCGTGTTCCTGCTGCCTGCCCTTATCATAACCGTCTGTCAGGTAACACTGGTTCGACTGGTCCTTGCTGCATCCACAAAGGCTGTTGATAACCAGATTGCACACACATCACGGGGCAACGTTATCCATTAATGATCATGTGTGTGGCACGAACGAAATGCTGCCTGCATGTGGAGGCCATTGTTGAGTAACCCATGGGAGCCTGCAGTTGGTGTTATGTAGCGGACAGGCGTTTTGGGCTGCCTCCCATCAGTCCTGCTCTATTTGAGGAAAGATATTTCTAGAGTCCATCCTTTTCTCCTAATTAAAACAGCACTTGGGGGTCAGTGGCTGAGATGGCTGCCCACTCTGAGAGCCTCGTGCCAGGAAATGGAATGTACCAGATCTCAATCAAACATAGAATCCATGACCCCATGACATCATGACTCGTTTTTTTTTTCTCCATGAGAAAAATTACATTTTGGCACTTTTTATGAAAGTGGAACAAGAATTAAGAAAAAAAAGTGAACAAAAACAACTTTAAATTGTTTCACTTAAAGCTGCTGAACTCAGACTAGAGTGCTGACAACAATTTGTCATGAAATAGCTTTTAAAGAAAAAATTTTTTTTAACTCACCTAAAATGCACAGACAATATAATACAACTACTAATAATAATTCATTTTATGTGAAGGTGCCTTTCATGACACTCAAGGATACTGGACAATGAAAACACAATGTAAAATGCTGTAAAAAAAACAAACACATGATACATAACGTAACCTAAATATGACATAAATACAGGTAGTGTGACGGGGAGGTTAGAGTGAGTATCAGTAAGCATGTTTAAAGAATGTTGAGAAAGCTTTGAAGCCGGATTTGAAAATCTAGATGGTGGGAGGGTTTTTGATGGACAGGGGAAGAGATTTCTGGTGGAGCTGAACGACTCAGTGCTCTTGAGCCCATGTGGTCAGACGAGCAGGGGATTGGGTGAATTGGGTTGAGGAAGAGGACCTAAAAACAAAAGTGTGTGTGATATACATCCATTTTCTTCAGGGAGCTGGTGTCTGTCAGTGGTTAGTGTGTAAACTCTGAACTGGTCACCAGTCCATCACAAGGACAGACAGAGACAAATGACACTCACTCTTAGAGACAGTTATAACCATTAACCTAACATTCGTGTTTCTGGAAAGTTCTGGGTCTGACTCTAGATCTACTTCTGGTGTAACATGCCCAGAAAATGACAAAACGAGGCACCCAGAAGGCACCCTAATGACCAAACCACCTCAGCATGAGAAGGAGCAGCAGCTCCACCCATCACCTCCCCTCAAATAATGGATCTCCTCAACTCATCCAAAAACTGAGAAGAATCTTGTTTGTACTGAGAGTCTCATTCTTTCAGTAATGATCCACAACTCCTGACCATAAGTGAGGGTTGGACCATGACCAGAAAGTCGAGATAGTTCAACTCAAGTCTTTCTCCATTTTGATGGACTGAAGCAAAGTCCTCATTGCTGAGGATGAGGCTCCTCCATCGATCCATCTCCCACTCCACCCTGCCATACCTCAGAAACAAGACTCTGAGATACTTGAACTTCTCTTAACCCCCCCATCCCTGTGGGACCTCAAAACTTTTATAATATATTAAGAAAATTTTACATTTATATTTCCATAATCAAGTGAAACAGTGGTGTTTCTTAAGGGTTTAGGGTGATATAACCAACAGACTCTTCTTCATGTCCTGTCAGTTTAAACTGATTTATTTACAAATGTCAGACAAATAAAGCCAGTCTGTGATTGACGGAGCATCTCAATTCCTCATGCTAAACTGTCTTTAAACATCCTATTTTTCAGATAAGAATTTTTCGAGAGATTCACAACAACATTTACCAGAAGTCAGAGAGGATAGTGATGGCTGAGCTGAAAAGGAATGAAATCCTCTTTCGCTTCCACAGCTTCAAGAAGGAGGACGAGCGGGCCAAGGAGAGGGGGAGGCGGGCCTCTGGAGGAGGTGAAGTGGGGGAAGGCAGGGATGGAGCAGGAGGACATCTCTTAAAGGCTGTGAATGACAGTCCTCACAGTAACGGCCAGGTGGGAGAGCGTTACGACTACGTCCCCTCTGTCATTCAGTACAACAGCTGCTGCAACGAACACCAAATAACAACAATGGACGAGCAAACGCCGAGCAGCTCCGACTTCCAGGAGCCCCGCTGCTCCCGTGATTATGTGCCCCCTCCTCCTCATCCTGTCACTCCACCTCCAAGTATCACTAAAGCCATGTCCAAGACGGTGAGGATGACCCTGGTCATCGTGTTGGTCTACACCATCTGCTGGTCACCGTTCTTCATCGTCCAGCTGTGGGCAGCCTGGGATCCTCACCCTCCAGATCAAAGTAGGTCACAAACATGCAGTCCACCTTTGTAAAAGCAAGAACAGCAAACATCCGATGTGGTTTGTCCCAGATGGATTGCAACTCCTCAGCCCAGTTAATCTGCTTGATTGCTCCAAATGGGCAAACCTGACCCATTTTGGCACAAAAAGCTAAGTGATTGCATCTGCAACCTCTGATCAGCGTTGCTGTCCATCTCATTGACTAATGATCGGTCATTATTTAAGGGACCGTTCGTTATTCCAAGCGCAAACTGCAGGGCAGATGTAGGACCAGTGAGGGGAAGTGGAAGGTGAAAAACACTGTTTGTTTTGAGTCACAACCAGAACCCTCTCTGGCTCATATGTCTGTAGATTTTGGCAAACAAACAGCATCTGTTGATGTGTTTACTGGCAGCCAGAGGTCAGATGAGGCAATCGATGATGACTAGTTCCACCTTAAGCTGTGAGTGACAGCTTGGACTGAGGAGGCGTCCTCTGATCTCAAGATAAATACAACCACTCGAGGTGAATACCTGTAAATAACGTGATTGTCGCCCTGATAATTTTGCAACGTAGAGATGTGTTGACATGTCACCGACAATGAGCCGTGCCAGCAGCTTGCAAACACTGTCATAAACATACAAACATGTACGCACAAGTACGCATGCATACACAGAGTGTGCACACATGCAGCTACAAGTTGCTTAAATATGGATGAGGCCTTACTGGCAGGCTACTACAAGCATGCATACAGAAACCCACTATTGTTATCAGCTTCATGTTCGGAATAAATAAATCGTCCTCGTCTGCAGTCCTCAAGTGGCCACGAAGAAATAAACATGTAGTTAATAGGCCTATTAATAGGAGTGAAACAAAACAAAACAAAAAGCCAGAATGTGAGATTTTGTTCTCTTGGGATATATTTAGTCCACCAGGAAGTAAAGCAAAAAACAATAAATATACATGCTTTCTGTACAAACTAAATTGTTTTACATTCTTGTCTTTGTTTTCTTGGACAAAACAATATGTAAACTGTAAACTGTCCTCTGTTTGTCCTCGTTCTGTGTGGTAAGATTCACATTATTATCCCCCCGCTGCCAAAAAAAAGGCAAGCAGAATTGCAATTATGACTTCTTCTTGTGAGAAAAGGCATTCAGTAATGTCATTCACTCTGTTTTGTTTGTCTCCTAGCAAAACATTTCATGAACCAGCGGATGAATTTGAACGAAACTCTCCAAAAGTAATCATCGGATACATTTTTACAACTGATAAACGTTTAGAGTCAACCTGTTTCAAGATGGCCACCAGCTAACTGACCTAAGTTAAACAAATGGCTCTAATGCAGCCTTTTAGACATTGAGCTAAAACTGGATGCAGTAGTAGCTGAGAGTAATTAGTACTGTAGTTCCTGAGACAAGCACTAACAGATCATTTAAGATCTTGTGCACGTCAGGAGCGTCCAAACATTTTCATATGAGGGACAAAACTATCAAGATGAAAGGACTCGTGGGCCACAAAAATGCGAATTTAACTCTCAACATGAACAATATTTTGGAGAAAGGACAAAAGTTGATTAATTTTAGTGGAGAAAGAGTTTTAAATTGTTGTAGATCCAAAACATTAAAAGCCTCATAAACACTAAACTTATATTTTTTGTTAAAATTATTTAATTTATTTGATTTGTTGGGTTTATGTTTGTTGTTTTCTTGTGTTTTGAAAGTTCATCGTAGTCTGTTCTCACCAAAAAAGTTGTAATTTGAGTAAGTGTCCTTTTGAAATCAGCCTTTTGGACCATGGACGACCCAAAAGGCTGATCGAAATTCAGAAAAATCATCCAGCTGTCAGTCACTGCAACAGATTCATAGAAGGTTTGATAAATTGATCAGCTTGTATGCAGATGATACCACATTATATTCATTTAAAATGTTCAGTTTCCCTCTTGATTATTTTATCAACTGCAATATTTAGACAAGTTTTATGAATTATTATCTAAAAGTCTCCTTTCTGGTAGAAATCAGTAAATATTTTTGGTGCTTTGTACCATGAAGTGAAAATAAAAAGTTTGTAGCCAAAGTTTTGTATTTTTGCTTAATGTTGCTAATTAAAAAAAAAAATCATCTGTTTTGGTGTTAAACCTAAACATTCTATAACAAAGGATTATCAACTAATTTACAGAAAGTCTGCATTGACGTCTTAAGCCTGCTGGTCAGAATGATACCATTCTTAAACTGCAGTTGAGGGCCGCACAAAATCACTCCAATGGCCGCAAATGGCCCTCAGGCCGCACATTGGACACCTGTGGCCTTAAACTTTTTCTCACCATTTGACAAATTTTAGTTTGAAACTGGCATGAAAGGTGCTGAGCAATACGCTCTAATTTTTTGGACTCATCTTTGACCGTGATCATGTGTGTTTATGATGTGTGTGCATTTGTGTTCTCAGCAGGCGTGGCCTTCACTATCCTGATGCTGCTGGCCAGCCTGAACTCGTGCACCAACCCGTGGATCTACACGGCTTTTTCCAGCAGCGTGTCCAGAGAGCTTCAAAACCTGCTCCACTGTCGGACGCGACTCGGCCGGCGGGGCTCCCTGCCAGACGACTCCACAGCCACGCACACCTCCACCACCAAGGACACACAATACTGACAGGACAGGGGAGGAGGAGACGGGAACTCACACCGAGACACGCCGGGAAACGCACCAGCTGCCGTGCCGTGCCACTGCACACTGATCCACTGCTGCTGCTGTCACCGGATACAGCATCACAGCTTGATAAGAGCTCGACCTCTACCAGATGTTTGCAGCTCCACTGAACAGCTGTTTTGTCAGCAGGACACTCATCTGTTATCACCTGTCTGCCCCACCTCTCTAGTAAAGGATGGGTGTCATTGGAGGTGTCAACACCATGTGCAAGCCAACCTTTCAGTGCAGCTGAAATGCAAGATGACCTGGAAAGTCAAGAGATTTTCGCTTCAGCAGCTCCTGAGCTGAGCAGCAATTCATGAGAGGGGGAAAAAATAGAAAACACTGACTGATTCTGACAAAGCAGCGCACCAGGAATGCAAAGGATGCATTGCTGCATTAATAACCTCACATGTAATATACAGAAGAGCAGAGCTTTGGACGGAAAGCAAAACAAACAGCAGTGAAAAGGAATGCTGCAGAATTATATGCACAAAATGTGTCATATTGAGGAAAAACGATTAAAAACAGAAACTGGAGGCTGAGATTATATTAAGTTTGGACTTTGGGGATTTGTTGGAAAGAGCAGAGCGCTGGAGTTGACACAGCCTTGCCAGGAGCTTCAATATTGCGGATTAATATATAGAAGAAGAAATAAAACCACACACCCTCAAACAAACAGAAGAGGGCAATAAATCAAAAAGAACAAACAGATTATCCACGACCAAGTGGTTCTCAATTATGTGACTGCTTGTTGTGCAAACACACAATATAAGTCGCACTAAACAACCTTATGAACTCTTGGAAGCAAGAAATGCAAACGTTATGTATAGGGAAAGGAATGAAAACTTTTTGTAACATTCCATGTGCAGCACAAACAATGTAAAGTTTATTTATTGAACATGTATGGCACATTAAATGTTATTACACTTTATTTATAAAAGCTGTTTGTTTATCTGAAGCTGCAATGTTGTCAAACCAAAGACTCACAGATACTTAAAGGGATATTTCAGATTTTTGAGGTTGAAAGCAGTTAGTATCTAACCTGCTGCAGATAACTTTTTGAATGACATCAGTTTGGACAAATAGAGTTTAATTCTGATCAGAATGATGAGTCAGCCAGGATGTTATGAAAAAAAAAAAACTCTAATTTATTAAAAAAAAAAAAATTCTGGTTCATAATATTTTATAAACCATCATCTTCAGGTTTACATTACATGGATGTTTAAATAAAATCATGTGGTTATCTGAAGGCATTTTCTACATGGGTTTTCTAATGTTTCTGGTGAAATAACCATGCTACACAAAACTGATTCAGACGTATTGGATATTTTTTTTAAGCATTCACATGAACTGCTTTGACAATTTTGAGATTGGAGCTATTTTTTGACAGCAGTATTGTAGCCTTGACCCAGCTCAGACCATCGTTAGTCAATCTGGTTAGAATAAGGAATGGTGAGGTAATGACACACAGCAGTGTTGCTACTGAAAAACCACGAGGCTCCTCTGTGTGTACAGTGCATGCAGCTGATTCCCAATCCACTCTTTATAGGTCTTACAAAGCCTCGTCCACTCAAGATATTAAATCTTCTTTGATAACTTGTAAGACTACTCTTTTTTTGCATCTTCTCATCATATTTACTGTATATGTGTTCCCTGTTCAACCACATCGTCTTGTTTATTGACGCTTGCTCTCTTCAAACCATCAATGTACTGTAGATTCATATCCAGACAGAGGAGCGTAACGTGGAAGTTGAAGCTAAAACAGTGAGATCGCCCCCTATAGGCTGGCTGAAGTGTGAGTTTAAAGTCCTATAAATAAATGGAAAGGGTTTAGTCTTAACAAAAAGCACAATAACTTCTTCCTGAAGATTACCTCTGTTGGTTTGTATAGTTTTTATATTGCTGCTGTGTGTACAGATAACATTTTTTATGTATAGTTAGTTATTTGATGCACAGAAATCACAGTGATTGTGTGTAGGAGAGTTGGTGGGGCTTTCAGTCTCACGTGTTGCAGACTGACTCAACAAATACAACATGGCTGTGTCTAAAAACCCCATGTTGTCTGATTCAGTTTTGAACAATAAAAGGATGTGGAGATGTTTTGGTCATAGTTTTTATGTCAATGGTTTGAACTATCCACTTATTCACAATCTAATCCATTTTACAGTGAGTGAGTGAACAAAATGATTGGACCAGGTACCAGAAAACAATCTATCATGTCAGGTCAGTAACTCATTCCTTCTTAAACTGTGCTTCTCCAAACTGAAGTATTTTAAACACAATGAAAAAAAGGCATTTACAATAAAAATATCTGCAGCTGTGGTTGCCATAATAATGTGAAAACTAAAAAAAAATGACATTGATGCAGACTGGTATGTTTTCTTTAACTGAGTTCTGTTCTTTATTCATTCAATCTTTACTTATACATGTCTTTTATGGTCTGTCTGTCCATTCATCCATCCATTCATTCATCCATCCATCACAGTAAATTTTTATGATAAACAAACAACCAAAAATGTTAAATATTTCAGTCTTTCAGTATAAAAAATACACATTTTATAATACAGATAGTCCTCGACTTACGACTCAGATCCATTCCCACGGCGGCGGCGTGAACCGAATTTGACTTAAGTCGGAACATACGTACAAACTGCACATGTACAGTACTGTATTACCAAAAACACGTACATTTGGGAGCCATAACGAAGGGAAAAAAGAAGTAATTTCTTACTGGGAGCTGCTGGTCATTTCTTCCTCCGTCTGTTAGCTCGTGCACCTCCGTGCTTCGAGGTCCACA
>JARVGS010000127.1:21443996-21461309 GCA_031762315.1 Hypsolebias antenori
ATGAGCTGTGCTTAACTCCTCACATACTCACACACTCACACACACACACACACACACACACACACACACACACACACACACACATACACATACACATACACACCGACACACACTTACGAGCAGACTCGAGGAGCTGACTGGTGCTGCTGCTGGGGAAGAGTGGATTCTCCAAACATCTGAAGTAAAGCTTCAAGACTCCAGCCACAGAATCCAGGTCATACCTGCAGTCAGCCAGGGGGTCCTCACCTGCAGGGGCATCAAAGGCACACTGCCCCACATTATTAATGCTCCACAGCGAGCATTCACTCATGCACACACTTTTCCAGCTCGCACACAAACAGGCCTACCTCGCTCAAAGGCGTCCCTCAGATTATTAACCTCCACCTGAGAACCTGGCACTCGAAAAATCCCTTCATGGTGGAGCCCTGATGGACACACATGTTATAATCCCTCCATCGTGGAGGGGGACTTTCATATTTCAATTTAAAACGTGCAAACAAAGAGTTTTTGTGGCAGAAACTGGCCTCAGTTTGTGGCAAACTTATCCAGAAAAGCCAAAAATAAGTGCCAAGTTCCTTTTTTTTTTTTTTAAATTGCCATCTGTTTAAATTTGCATCCAACCAAAAGACAACATGAAATTGAGCAACTCTTAGAATAATTTAGCTTCAATTTTTACTTTCCTAATTGTTTATTCTTGAATACTAACCATAGAGGTTGATGAAGCGGATGCAACTTTCCACCACAATTGGAATCTGTTGCCCCGATGCCTAAACAACATGCATTTAATGATAAAGTTCAAAGGATGCAATAGAGGGTTTATTTTTTTATTAAAGTTGATTAAATATTGTTGAATGTTAAAATGGTATATTTTGGTACCTTTATGAAGGACAACATGTCTCCAGTAAAAAGTTTGTGGTTGTGCAGCAAACCGACGCTCGAAGCGTTCTTTCTGATCCGCACAGACCTCTGTCTGAAAAACACAGACAAAATAAACTGATGAGAAATCCTCTGCATTTCTTTTGTATTGCACTTAAATCATTGTATATCAAATAAGTAAGAGTTTTATATATGTTGATCATACCTGGGCTTAGCGTCATTTGAAGCGTCAGCTATAGAAGAAAATAAAAATGTGAACATGACAGAAGCGGAACAACAGTGTTCAGTGTTGCTGACTGTATTTAGATGACCCCTTGTGTCAGCACAAAGTGTTTTGTTGTGTTGGAATGTGACAAAAAGCAGAAGCGGCACCTTTTTCCACTGCCTCTTTAAGCAGGTCGTGTTTGGCTTGGAGCTTCGACACCAGTGAGCTGCCAACAAGAAACTCTTTAACTTTCTGTAACCCAAAATCACAAACAGTCATTTTTCATACCATCACTGACAACATGCAGCATAATTATTACTTTAAAAAATAAACAAAAGACTTACAGCAAAGTAGAGGTTTTCTATGTCCTGCAGGTTGGCCCTGCGTCGGGCCACACTGGGCCTGACGGTCAGATTTTCATTGCTGCCCCCGTGAGACAGAGCACCGCTGGGATCCAGATCATCGTCCCCCATGCCTTCCAGAAGGGAGGACTGGGACCTCGACATGCTCTTACACGCCTGAAGGACAGTCGAGAGGAAATTAAAAAAAAGTGAAATGATGTACTGTATTTGAAAACTTGGAACGCGAAGAGTCAGATGATTAAAATACAAGTATAAATTATAAGTGTTCAAAACCCTGGACATGATGCTGCTATGGCTTTCTCATAAAAAGTGTTTCTTTAAATTATTTTAATTTCATTCATTTAGTTAAAAGTTTTTGTTAAGTTCTTTAAAATTGCAAAGCTCAAAATCCAAGTTAAGCCTGTTATTCTTTCCGTCCTTTAAAGTGGCTGAATTTGCAGTTTTTTTTCTTGTGAATCTTTACAGGCTGCATGGTTTGTTCATCATTAATCTGTTAGGAAGTTTGATCTGACGAATTTGCACGCTAAAATTATTCTAAACTTTTGGCTCTGGAGTTTTTAATATAAAAAGCTACATATTTACAATACCAGTATGAGTTTGAACAAATCCTTAATCTGGATTTTGGATTTGGATATCAGGAAAGTCAGAAAACATGTGTTCATCCCTCACTTTTAAGGCAGTCTGGACTGATTCTTGAGTTCATGTTTTTTTTAACCTGAACTCACACTGTAAAACTCAAGAATCAGTTGAGTAAATAAAAAAAATATATAAAAAAAGTTTTAATGCAGTGAAAATTATTCAGTGTTGCCAGATTGGGCGGTTTTCATTTTGATTTTGCTGGGAATTCTGAGAAGAGTTTTGTTGAATTGTTGCATTTCACCACATATTGTTAAATTAACTTGGCTTGTATTGGTGTTTGTTCATGTGCAGACAGTAAAATAATGTACACTGATGTGATGGTTTGTAACAGATTTTTGGACTGGAAAACCTCAACTCTATCTGGCAACACTGAGGAACCCTTGTTAAATGTTGGTTTTCAATGTAATACATGTTAATTAATTAATTATTTTTATTTCATTTATTAGTGTCAGAAACTTGTGGTTTATTTTATGTTCCTATAGTGTTGATTTTTGATTGGTCTATTTTGATGAACTTCAGGTTCTGTGCTGAACAGTCTGGGTCAAACTGCATCCAGACAATGAAATAACCATCAAAATCACTGAAAGATAACGCCGAATGGGGGGTACTGAAATTTGGAGAAGTTGAACACAAAGGCAAAAAACAAAGTAGTTAAATACATGATGCACATAAAGGAAGTCTTTTAACTTTTTATTTTAATTCTTATTGTGGTGAGACAGATTTGTTTCCATAGAAAACAGCTGTTTTTACCTGGACACGTCACCAGTTCCATCATAAGGTCACGCAGACAAAAGACATCCATATTCTGATTTTCATTCTTGCAAACACACACGCACGTCTAAAATCATCTAATAACTCAACATGTTTTTGGACTGTCAGAGGACAGAGCACCAACTACAGCTGATGATGCACCACCTGCTTATTCTCATAATTTGTATTAAACAAGACCTCAGTTTATCCAGCACGACACGCTTCTTGTCCGTTTTATGCTGTAAAAGAACTTCCTAAAGTCAAAAATAGCCTCAGACATTCACTTCTTCTCTAGCAGAGCTCTGTACAATTTGAATACTGTACTGGAAAAAAAAAAAACATTTATTTTAAGCAACAGTTTCAGAAATGTGCAACTTTACATTTCCTCTGCAGCCAGACAATCTCCAGTTTCTAACATTATACGCAGGATTCTGAGCGGAGTGCAGACTGCCACTGCACCGATGCTAAATTGTTGGATCACAATGAAGAACCTCCTACAAGTTGAAGAAACTTCAGATGATCTGTCAGACTGAAACTTCAGAGAATAAAAACAGATTCAAACAAGAGGCTGCCACCATCAGAAACAGGGGATCCACAACTGGCAAAACTTCCAAACTTTGTAACTAAACATGACTTTTTATTTTATTTTTTTATTTTGTCTGTTTACTTTAAGATTAGAACAAGTGATCATGATGTCCATAAACAGCAATCTAACTAATGAGGTGCCAGAGCTCTTTACCTCTTCAGTTTCCTGTGTGACGGCCTTCAGTCGGGTTTGTATCTGCCTGAACCGAGTCTCCATCTCACACTTCGTTTCACAGCCGGCACGAACTTCAGAAATCTGTGAGACAACGAAACCTTGAACTGTGCTGCTCCATAAATACATTCATCTACATGCAGCGATGTATTAAAAACACACACCTGGTCCCCTTCATGGGGCTGATAGGGGAACCGGAGGGGCATGGCGAAGGTGTTGTAGTTCTCCTGCATGAGGGTGTCTCTGTCTCGGCTCTGGTCCAGCCCGGACACGGCCTCCTGGAGCTGCTGCAGCCCCGAGCTCAAGTTCTGCTGGGCCCGCAGCCGTCGAGACAGGTAGGCCTGCGTAACCCTGCCCAAAAAGAAGTGGTACCCCACATCTGCGCACTGAAGGAGAAGACAGATGTTCAGACGACACCTGGAGTTCAGTGGTGGCGAGTGATCAGGCTGGTGGATCTCACATCTATGAGAGTAGCGACGTCCTGAAGGAAGTACTTGTTCATGGAGGAATTGGCTGCGGCCAGGTTCAGGAGGTAGTCGTTCCTGGCTTTGCTGCACTTCAGCTGGATCTCTTGACATTTACCTTGTCTCTGTGAGACGGAAACATCAGGATGAAATCCATTTTTAAAAAGCAACACGCACATGCTCCAATCACTTGGTCTCGTCTACTTTTTCTATCAGTCGTTCCAGTTTTTTGGCGGCACTCTGCTTTTGCCTTTCCTCCTGCTTCTCCGCCTCCCTCAGCTTCCCCTCTGCACACACAAACTCAGAGTGGTACTGGTAATACGTCCGCCGTGCCTGCACACACACAAACAGCTCGGCGGGTTTTGTTTCCCCCCCTCCTCGCTTGTTTTTTAAGAAAACAGAAGTTGTTGTGGTTCATCTCTTACAGTCTGCAGCTCTGTGGTGACCTTGAGTAGTCTGTCTTGTAACTGAGCACAGATGTCTTTACTCTGGAAACAGATTGCCGAGACAAAATATCACAGATGGCACATAAAGAGAACAGAGGGCTAACGACACAAAAAGCTCTTATGTTGCAGGTTGGTTGGACTGTTGCACCTTCTTAGCGAGGCGCTGAGTGCACTCCAGACAGTGCATGATGGGCTGGATGAGGAGGCTGCTGCAACTTTCACTGAGTCCACTGTGGTCCTTGCTTTCCTGCCGGGTTTGGGAGAGCAGGGCCACCCAAACCTGGGACACCGAGTGAGTACTGGGGTCCTTCCTGAACCCAGAGAGAAGATGATCACCAAACAGCCGGCTCTAATGAACCTCTCACAGGCTGGAGCCTCCCGTACCTTTTAATCCTCAAAGTGAACCTTTCAGCAAGTTTCTCCAGGGAGCGGGCGTACTCGCTCTCAATCTCCCCCCTTCGCCGCAGGTAGTCAGCCATGTCCTGCAGCTGCTGGGTCTTCTGCTCAAGTTGCACGTCTAACACCTTCAGTTGGTCTACGAGCTGGCAACGAATCTCTGAAACAGAAAAGAGGAAGGGGAGATAGACCCGCTGTCAAACCCCATCCTGCTGCAAAGAAACTTCACAAGCTGTTGGAACGGCTCAGACCTTTAACCTGCGTGTCGTAGTCCAGAGCGCCAGCCCTCTCCTTCCTCAGCTTCACGTGGGAACTCATCGTCGCTCCGGCAGGATTGAATTCTGGGACGCAAATTACATTTAGGAATGTTGACGGAGTGTTTCGTTCACACGAGCAGCTCTGTTCATGTCGCCGGGCAGTACGGCGACAACAGAAGTCAAAGCCATTACTTCTTCACAAACTGTCATCGACTCCAACCAACCACACCAACTTCCTGCTGCCACAAACACACAAACAGCTCGGTCATCTTACTGTAACACATCTCCTTGAAGGCTGGCCGCCCGCTGCCCTGCTGCTTCTCCTGAGTGGCAGGGGAGCAGTTGGCATGCTTTTTGCCTGCTGCACCAGTCGTGCTGCAACAACGCAGCAGAAATAGCTCTCGCATCTTAGCTGCCCTATAAATAGGTTTGAAGCAAGAGGCACAAAACTCTCTGCGGGGATGTTTGCGGTGAAAGACCACAGGTGGTTCTGCCAGTGAAGCTCAAGTCTACAGAGTTGCAGAACTACCGGTAGGTGGTTTGACTCTTCTGTAGGGGGCAAGTTTTCTTTTGACTTGGCTTCTAAAAGGTTAAACAGACGTCTGAGGAAGAAATTCTTGTTTGCCATCATTTGGTGTTTGACAGAAACAATGTGAAAGCTGTGGGAAATTAAGACATTAGCTTAAAACTGTGGTATTTCTTAACAAAACCACTGAGTCACTCAGGCAACGCTTTTATGCACAGACAAATCATAAAAGGGGAAGAGTGGGGTTTTACTCAGTGGATCATAAAACAACAACTGTTACCATTATCCTGTCTGCACCTTTTGACTTCCCCCTTTGTTTGTTGCAGTTTTTTGTAAAGCGCAAACATCTCTTCAGCCTCAATGTGCTCGCTTTGCTTTTCAGTTCATTAAATGACCTGCTAAAAAAATAAAAAATAAAAACGACTTGCACTTTTGAGCTATTAAAAAACTAATTTTTCTGGAACACGTCCTTTTCCTTTAACGCTCTCATTCTTTCACTGTGTGATCACCAGCAAATCACAATCTACCACAATATTTCACCAAAAACCACCTTAAACCTTAATGGTGCTGTAGTTAAAAGAGGTATTGCTTTCAAGTTTTTACACATCAGCACTGTCCGAGCTGTCAAATCTTAATGAAACGCATTAAAACATTCTGCTCTGGTTGGACAAAGATGATTAAAGGTTTAGAACGAGGAGGGGAAAACACAATTGTATTACCTTATGAAGAAATGTGCCGACTGGCCTCTTCTCCTGACTCAAGCAGCTAAATAATGCCAGTTTGCAGCACAGTAAACTCTGAACGATATCACTTCCCCCTCACATTGGACATGGATGGATGTGGGTGGAGTAGAGCTCATCTCTGTGACTCTTTTTCTCTCACACACACACACTTGCTGCTTTACTGCTCTCTCTTTCTCACCCCTGATCTCACTCACACATACAGTTTGAGGCGTCGATGTGTGATTGTGCAAGTGTGACGAGCAAGAGAGAAAAAGAAACCTTTTTTCAGAGTCAAGCCCCCTTCCTCTTTCTTTTCTTGCTGCCTCTTGAGCTGCAGCAGTTTCACTCCAATCATGCAGCTGTTCCCACTAATTGCTCCATCCTCACTGGTTATTTCCCGGCGACTGAATGAAATCAGCTGCTTTAGAAGCTCTCAGGGTCCTCTTGCATCATCAAATAAGAGAAGCTCAAGATATGCAAGTTTTCATGACTCATGGTATGCTTGGTTGTCTCTTCTCCACCGAGCTGAAGTGTTCCATGAAGGTGTTAAACTGAGCTGTTTAAAATAAAATCTGAAAGGTTGCTGCCCATCATTTGTTATCTGCCATGCATCACTTTCCGAGCCGTTTCCTTCCTCCTTCAGTTTGGACCATGTTGCACAAGCACATTAAAGTTTCTCCTAACTGACACTTTTCAGTCACTGCTGCAGAGGACTCATTCTGCACACTTCCCTTTATTGTGTGAACGCTCATGAAGCATTCACACTAATGAGAGCCATTTTTCTTCCGTACGTTTTTCAGCATCTTTCTCGATTCACAGTTTTTGTGCTATTTCAACAAATCATAAATCAAAATGTTCAGCTCGTTCAGGACAATCCTGCTATGACTTTTGGTATTGGTGCAACTTTAGCTTTTAGAAGTATTATAGCCTTTTCTGACTTTTTTCCCCTCATAGAAAATAAAATGAGCTCATTTCACATTGTTCATATTTTTAGATCTGTTTACAACCTTTTTTGTTTGTTTTTCATTTACCAGTTAGTCTCATTGAGCCACGAGAACTCATTTCAAAAGAGACCTGTTTAGGGAGCAGATGGTGGGGGTTGGGGGCCTTGCTCAGGGGCCCAGGGTGGAGTGAATGAGGGTGGAGGCAGGTGTGGGTGTTTCACCTTTTTTCCCACCCACATTTTTTGATGTTGTCAGTACTGGGGCTTGAACCAGCGATCTTCCGATCACAGGTCCACCGTCTCTAACCTCTGCGCCACCACTCCCCTTTTCCTGCTCCTTTCACATTTTGTTCTGCTTCACCTTCTTTCAGCTTCCTTGTGCAAATTTAAACTTTTTTCCAGCTACTTTCTGCTAATTTCAACTTCTCCTTTCAGCTTATTTCTGCAAGTTTCAGGTGTTTCAGCTATTTCAGCTAATGCTTAGTTGTTTTCTGCTAATTTTAGCTTTGCCGCTAATTCCAGATTTGTTGCACTAATTACAACTTTTTTCTGACTTTTAAACTTTCAGCTGTTTTTTTTTTTTTTTTGCTAATTTAATCTTTTTTTCAGATAACTTCCACTTCTTCTTTTTTTGTTCTGCTTTTTTCAGCATAATTAGGCAAAAGTGTTTTCTACTTTCTTCTGCTAATTCAAACTTATAACTTTTCAGCTACTTATCATTTTCTAGCAAATTTTGGCTGTTTTCAGAAAAATTCAATTCTTTTTGTGGTCATTTCTGATAATTTCAGCCTACAGTTATCAACTTATTTCTGATCATTTCAGCTTTTTATGTTTTCAGCTTAATTATGCTAGCTTCAGCTTTTTTTCTGCAATTTCAAGCTGTTTTTCTGCTAATTTTAGCCTTTACAGCTAATTCCGCATTGTTTAGCTCATTTCAACTCTTTCCTTCTGGTAGTTCTTTTTTATTTTCAGCTTCTTTTCAGCCATTTCTACTAATTTCAGCCTTTCTTAGCCAATTTTCTAATTTTTGAGCTAATTTCTGGTTACTAAACCTATTTCCTATGTGTTCCTTCGGCTTTCTTCTGCTAATTTAGGCTTGTTCTTCCACTTCAGCTACATTTCAGCATTTAGCTAAATGCAGTTGTTTCTCAGCAGGTTTTTCTGCAATAGGCATTCACACTGCATTTTTGAAGGAAATGCATTGTAGGTTGTTTTTTTTTTTGTGTGTGTTTTCATGATTTGTCTTTTCGGTTTAAAGCAGTTCTGCTCCACTTTTAAGCTCCGATGTAAACAAGGATGAGGTTCACTTAACTACATCTTAGATTTACTCCATAAAATGTGTATTTTGGTTAAGTAAAACTTCTTTTGTAAAATGTTGTTAAATATTTTGTTGCTTTCTGTTCACATGTATTAAAAGGTGAGTTTTGCCGTGAACATTGTAAATCCATGGTTCTCAAACTGTAAAAGTACCACTGGTGGTACTCAGAAGAATTATCAACTTAAAAAAATTACAAAATGATTAACCATCATAAGCTGAACAGAACTGTAAAGCTAAAAATTAAAACAGAAATGGCTAAAAGCTGTTGGTTTAAATAAATCAAAATCTTTGCTGAATGTAAACTGTAATGTGGAATACTTGGAGAACTGTTGTAACTGGGTGATAACTAATGACTTAAACAGAACCAGTGATGTCTCCTGCTGTGAAACAAAAGCTACAAAAAGAGTAAGGGAATTTGTTTTAAGCTTTTTCAATGTTTTGCCTTTTTGATGAGGATCTGAAGAGCCGGCACCACAGAACATGATGCTCTCCTCCTCAGTGAATACATGGAGCCATCTCATCCTAAACACACCTCTCAACAAGGGTTAAATATGATTTATTTGAACCTCTATAGCTCCCTTTAAATAGCACAATGAGTTGTAGTCAAAAGGGCTTGCAGTTTGGTGTATCATTAAAGACCCCATTAAAATGTAATACAGTAATTGTTAAAAATCATTAAGTTTATTTTGTGATCAACGCGTTTTGTTAGTGTTTAGAAACATGTTCTCAGTATTGGACCTCGGGTGGAGTGTTTTAGGTCATAATGTAATGTATGTAATGGAATATTTAATCTAAACTCTAGGAGGCACCAAAGTTCATTTAGTTTTTTATTGATTTTCAAGGTTAAAGTGATTTTGTACCATCTCCTCATACACAATAAGATCTTAGATGTTCACCTCATGCAAACAGGTTTTACTGGAGTAGTTGGGACATCCTTTGACTTTTCATTACATTTCTTTCTGGCATTAATAGTCATCCATCTACTGTATATATATAAACATATGTTCAGTTATTTGAGGATTCCACACTGACTGTAACTCGAGTGTGATGCACTTTTCTTGCTAAGTGCTGTTGGGTTGCTCCTTAGGTTACAATCCTACTTAATGTCTCAGTTTTCTTGCTGCGCTAATTAAATTTTTCATTCTTTCATTTTTCCACGGCCTCGAACACCAGAGATGATGAAGCAACCACACCGCATAATGACCTCTTCCGTGCTTTCAAGTATGGATGTCCTGGGCAGCATTAAAAATATTGGTTTTAGATTCAGAAGAGTTGTGGCTCAGTTATTAACTTTTTTGTTTTCACATTGACTGCAGTGAGGTGATTTGTTCAGCGTGTAGCATATTGCTGCTCCCTCACCTTTTAGTGAATGTCATGTATGCTTATTTTTTTTGACCCCACAGGTTACACCTACCTTTGTATACTTTTCATTAAATTTAAACTCAACTCCTTGATCTGAAGACTCAAGTTTTCTGACAGTGAAAGTCTTGTGACTAAGTTTTAAGGTATTGTTTATGGCCTTTGAAAACTTGCTGGAAAACAGCATTTTTGGTGTGGTCTGCTCTGTTTTCAAAAACAAACTGAAAACAGCTGTTTTATGCAGAACACTTATAAATTATATATCTATTCCCTTGTTCAAGAGCTGAGACAAAAAGTAAAGTTTGAATATTGAATATTTTATTTGTAGTCACATCGTTTACAAACTAAAAAGTCTGTGATGTCTTCCACTGCAAAGATGTTACAGACCTTTAGCACCAACAAAAAGTAGACCAATTATTTCTGTTTAATTTAGATAGAATATGATTTTAAATCAAAGTCTTTTTGTTAATCACAGCAGAAAAAATACAAGAATTAAGAAAACTGGAGATGTGGTTTTGATGCTCAAGTAACTAGTCTGTAAAACCAGAAACAGCCACAAAGTGAGTTAAAAGGTGATGCTTTTAAAAACGTGTAGAAGTGTAGCGTCATTGTGAATCAGATGAAGAATCTTTAACGTCTGTGCTTTCTGTTGCCTCGCTGACTTCACTCTGCTCTTTGCTCTCTCCTCCGCTGTCCCTCTCGCTTTCTCTCTCCTTATCTCCGGAGCCTGACGGACTCTGGCCAGACGGGACGTCTTGACTCGACACACGGACTCCAGGTTTCCTCAGCTGCAAGAGGATGCAAAGGGAGAGAAACTTTCAAAACAAGAATCTGCTTATCTGAGATTCACTCAAAATTATATTAAAGGAACGAGACTGACAACTTTCAGAGAGGTAATGTCACCTCATCGGCCATATGTGCCAGGTCTCTTTTCATGGCGTAGGCGTCTTCTCCATCTGCATAATACTTTGGCTCTACTTCACTAATCCTGCAATGAGACAACATGACACTTAACGTTACAGTATGTATTTTTGTGTTATTCCTTTTGCTTTACAGTGACTACAAGCTTTTGTGGCTATCAGACTGGTCAAGTTACAAAACACAAACATCTAAAACAATTTTTTTTTACCATCCATATAAAACATTTCTCAAATTCACAATTTTTTTTGTATTATTTTCTCAAAGTACATAACCACTTTCATTACAATAATGCCTGCCTTTTTAGCAGCCCAATACGAGAAGTTCATTAAGACAGAAACCACCTGAACCTGTTTTATAAGCTTATGTGCAACTTCTGACCTGTTCAAACCTGATAAGACCTACAGAAACATTAAACGTTTCTTTCAAACCCAAACATTTGTCAAGATTTATGCAACTTAAGCATTGTATAACTATTTAAAAATGCAAAGACAATAACTGTTAAAATAATTAACATAAGATCAAAAACAACTTAAGATTGAAGCTGTTGGAGGGAGAGAGAGAGAGAGAGAGCGAGAGAGAGAGAGAGACAGACAGAGAGACAGACAGACAAAAAAAGACAACTTTTTCAAAACAAAACAACATTGTAGATTACTTGAAAAATAGGTTTCCACATTTGTCGAACTCAAGGCCTGTGGGCCAAATACGGCCCTTGTCAACATATTTGGCCCCCAAGATGATAAAAAGTAAACTTTTTTTTAATCACTTCTCATTTTACTTAAAAAAGCTGAACATACTGTACTTTATTTAGTATAGACTTCTCATGACAGTTGACCAACTTTGAAGCCAAGAAAAATTACTTAGAATTTGCTGTTGCTGGTGGAAAAGGCAACAGAGAACATTAAATGAGACAGAGGAAGCACTGATCTGAAACCAGCCCTTAATTTGAAAAAAGTTTTTAATATTAGCCCCTTTATACAACTGAATTTGACACAGCTAGTTTAAGCTATAATGTGAGAGGAACCACCACCGTACTCTGACGTGCACTTCTTGTAATGACACATATAAGGCTGGTGGTGAAGGCTGCACAGAAGTCTGTTGGAGTCAGTCTCCCCACCATCACAGACATTTACACCTCTAGATGCAGGAAGAGAACCACCTGCATCATGAAGGACCACACTCACCCAGCACACACATGTTTTGCCCCGCTCCCCTCAGGAAGGAGGTTGAGGAGCATTAAGTGTAGAACCACTAGACTGAGGAACAGCATCTATCCTGAGGCTGTTAGACTCATGGATCTCTAACCAGGATAATCACTGTAAGAAAAATCACTGTAATGCCACTTTTATTTCATATTTTAATATGTGAATTATCTGTGCTGCTGATTATCCATGCTGCTGATCTCATGCTGCTGATTATTTCATGCTGCTGTATTCATTCATACCCGTCTGCTCACTCGTGTTAGTGCTGCTTTTGTTACGTCGTATTGTTTTACATTATTAAAGTTTAATGTATATCTTAGATCTTTTAGCAGTAGATTTTTATGGTTTTTATGTTTGCTACACTAACACGTTAGTGTACAGCACTTTAGCTAAAAGTGTTGTTTTTAAAGTGTATCATAAATAAAGTTGTATTGTACCATTTAGCAGTCGTTTAGAGTATATCTTAGATCCTTATTTACTGTTTATTTTAATAATTTTGCTATTTTGGGGTTTAACTGGGACCATGAGTACCGTATATGAGTTAATTCCACCTCATGTATCACATGTGATGTGAATGACAATAAATTTGACTTGAACGTGAACTTGTGTATCGCCAATTCACAACGAAGGTTGTCTCAGGACACTGTAAAAGAACCTTCACATTCATTATAAAATGCCAGTTAGTAAAATAGCTCTATCTAAGGAAGCCAGCAGATGGGGATGAATCTCCACTTCGTAGCAACCTTCCATCATGTGCCAGTGGAAGGAAAAACTCTCTTTTAACAGGAAGAAACCTCCAGCAGGACTGGGCAGAGGATGAGCAGCCATCTGCTTTGACTGAGACACAGATGAACAGGACTGATCCAAAGGTGTATTTTCTTTGTGAAGAATAATAAAGAAAAACGTGTTAATAACATCAATAATTACTTAAACATGGAGCATGGAGAGAGTAAAAACAGCAGCAGGGTTTGCTCATTGAGAGCTTTGTATTCTGGAGGCATACATGACTCAGCATTTTGTTAACACAAAGGGGTCTTGAAACTTAACCTACTTAGCTCACTAGTGGGCGCTGTGTTTGGTTTCAGCTTCTGTGTTAAGGCTCCCACAGACTGCGTGGACACTACGTGCAACGTCCACAGAGGGTTGAGACTTCATACTTGAACGTACACCTTGACCGACCGCAGCCCAGCTCCGAAGGCAAGGGGCGTTTACCTTCGGGACAAATTAAGCTTGCCGATTGGTCATTTGCTGGCACGCCTACTGGATTGATTGACAGGTTACAAATAAAAAGCGAGAGCTGGCAGCAAGCGGCAGCGGTGTTCTGTGTTTATATGTTGTTAATAAAAAGTTCTATTTAAAAAAAAAAACCATAGCGCACTGGCCCTGCCGCCCACACATCAGACCAGCCCACCAGGAAGTCTCCAGACCCTCGCACAGCCACGCTGGACCTGATTTTAATTTTCTCATGACAAATTCCTTAATTTCTCACCATTTCAGTCATGGCGGCAATGGACGAGGAGGAAGAGATGACTTGCCTCTTGAAAAAACAAAACAAAAGAAAAGACCATTAAAACAGATCAGGGGTGAAGAAGGGAAATTTTATACATTGGTGTCACATGCAAAGCAGTCCATCACTGGGCAGCTTATTATGCGACACCGAGTACACGTACACGATCGTAAAAATAAATTTTTGCACGGACAAGCCTTGTGTGCGTCCGCTTCAAGTCCAATCCGGTACGTGCGGACCTCCATGGACTGAGGTACGCCTGACAGTGTGGGAGCCTTCAGGTGTCCGTGTCCTTCCAACACAGTCTTTGGCAAAAAAAATAAATAGATAAATAAAAGCTATAGATGTTTAAGTAAACAGTGTGGTGCTAAAAATCCAGGTAGAAAAATCTAAAAAAGCTAAGTCTGGTCCTCTGGACATTCAAAAAAAAGTGTGATGCTAAACTTAGTAGGTGCAAAATTGACTTTAAATCAACAACTTAAACTTCTTAAAAATCTTTGAGCTTTAAATTTTCACTGGGTTGATATTTGTGCTTTATTAGGCTCTCCTCTGAACAGCTGTTACAAACTGAGAACTGTTTGACCAATGTTTACTACAGATAAGATAATGACTATTTACTCAACAGAAACCCTGTTCAGTCTTGAACAATGTTTCCCCTGAGACTCAAAAAAAATCCATTAACAATTTGACTGGTGTTGGTAACATTCTCCACTCTGATGACTTTTAAACAACAAAAAGATTGTCCAAGTAATGTTTTTACAATATTTATATACTAACTACATGTACTTCTGAAACAAGACGTTTGAAAATTTATCCAACAAAGTGGAGTCAGGTCCTCTGGTCAGTTTCTTCTTGTTAAAACGTTTCGTCTTTCATCCAAAGGACTTCATCAGTCCGAGGAGCTACAACATACTAAGTCTTATAAATAGCACCTTCACACAGTGGACCGACAAGTTTGATGGTGCTAAGATGGTTTCTGGAGTCCGTCCTCTCCCCTGCCAACTTGTCTGAGACAGCCATGGCCAAAGTGGTTCAAAACGTCAAAGTTCATGCTCAGTAATCCAGGTAAATCCAACAAAGTTAATTCAGGTCCTCTGGACCTGGTCAAACTGGTTGACCCATAATGAGAAGGTGCTAGTTAAAAAACTGTTTGTTGTGGCTCCTTGGACTGAAGAAGTCTTTTGGATGAAAGACAAAATGTTTCAAGAAGAAGAAACCATCCAGAGGATCTGACTTAACTTTGCTGGATTTTTTACTGCAATTATTGAGCATGAACTTTGATGTTTTGAAACTTTACTTTACAAATGGAAAAAAAAAAGAAGTTTTTAAAGCTATTAATGCTAATAAGGCCTTATAAGTTACAGTAAATGGGCACCAAAGCATGGAAGTGCTACCTTGTGTTTACAGAAGTACCTAAAGTACACATTTAGGTGAACATGCTACATATAATTACGTTAATAAAATTAAAGACCTATTCCTTGAAGGAATGTATATTGCCCGCTGCCTTTAAAGCCAGTCTTAGTCTAAGAACATTTCTTGTTGAGAAATGTTGCCGTTTTGTTGAAAGTCAAACCAAATATTATGTTCATTCTCATACAGTATTGCATGATTTTGCATGACCTTTTAGAGTGTGTGTTGTGAATGATTGGCTAACAGACCATCAACATGTGTTGCTGTATCACTTACGTATAGCCATTTGTGCACGGACTTTTCCCAGGAACTGAGCAGATGTTTGAAGCCACTTAGCGAGGTCAAGGTCGAGAGCTTCAGATCTTTTAACAAGATATTCCAGGAAACAGGAGCAGAGTAGGAGAAGGGCCTTTTGTCTAGTTCAGTCTGCACTGAGGGACCACTGCATGTAATAATGTCCTAAGAGCGCACGCTGTATAGCTGCACTCACGCAGTGACATGTAGGAGATGTATGAAGAAATCAGTTGTAGATGTGTGTCCAGTAATTAATTTCTTTAAGTTTCATTCAACTCCATCCAGTGGTTCATGACATATTTTGCTAACAGACAAACAAGTTTGCCTCCAACAGTTATTGCTAAAGTTTTGAGCAATAAAGTTGCGTAATGTGTTATGCGCCAAGCATGTATTTGGGATGAGGCTCCTCTACTACCACACCAATTATTAGATAAATACTGTATGTGCAAAACTGGCTGAGTTGAAGCCATTTATGTTTTCTTGGATCACCAGCAACGTTTGGTGATCCAAATGTTGCTTTGGATCATCTGTTTTTCACATGCGACTTTGTACAATCCTTTTGGCAAAATCTTGACCAATTTATCTGGGTTCATGGGGTACATTTAACAAATTTTACTATCCAACAGATTAAATTTGGTGTTTTTATTAATGATAATAACATTGACTATGGTGTAAATAATGTTCTGCTGTTAGCCAAACTTTATATACACAAATGTCGCTTCATTAAAACCATCCCTAACTTGACACATGCAGTGGAAGAAAGAGTTAAATTTGTTTTATGAGTCTTTGTGTTTGGTGAAGTCAAATAAATGCTTCTAAGTTGACGTCTTTTTTGAAAACATTTGATATGTAACGCATGCCCTGTTTTTTTGTTTTTTATGTTATAAATACAATATGCCCCATTTGTTTTTTTATTTTATTTATTTATTTATTTATTTATCTGTTTCAATTCATTTTGAGTTTTCGTTTGTACAGTTTTTATTTGTTTGATTTTGTATTCTTGTTATTCGGTTAGATTTGCTGGCTGGCTGTGACTTTGTAAAGATGTACTGTGAACACAATGTATATATTATGGTACCTGTATTTGATGTTTGTATATGTTAAAATAAAATAAATAAATAAAAATAAATAAAATAAAAAAAACCACCTTTGTTGTCTCATGATGATGATATCATACCATTTTATTTATAGAGCACTTAAAACAGCGACAAGGCCAACCAAAGTGCTGTACAAACAAACAACAAGCAACACACAGGCAACATACAAAAAGAAGTACAAAAAAAAAAAAACAGAATATAGATATGAAATCATTGCAGACAATAAATATAACAACCAAACACAGATCTTCTGGTGTTGAAAGCAACAGAGTAGTAGTGAGTCTTTAAACAGGATTTGAAAACAGAGAGGGAGTGGGCCTGTCTGACGAACAGAGGTAACTCGTTCCAGAGTCTTGAGCCTGCTACAGAGAAGGTCCTGTCACCTCTGTGTTTAAGATGAGATCCTGGAACTGTGAGAAGTAACTAGTCCGCTGACCTCAGAGCACGTGGTGGGACATACGGGTGTAGCAAATCAGAGAGATGGGGGTGCGAATGATGTACGTAATTCATAGAGCTATCAGCACTCTGTCAGCTTACGCCCTGTTTACGCAACAATTTCTTGAGTGAACCGGAGCTTTTTTTGCCACAGTTCAGTCGTTTGTTTAGACAACGACAGCCCCTCTTCTCAGAAACTAAATGTTTCACAATCCTGGACTCAGAATGGAGGTTTTCAAGGAAATCCCCTCACCAGTGTGAAATACTCTGTTGGGGTGAAATAGCACACGCCCACTGCAGGCAGCTGCCGTCCAAGTTTTTCTGCTTCTGCTCAAAGTTGCAATAAATGGCAGAGTGAAGAGTGTTTTTGTGTCCCTCACCTGCTGACAGCTGTAGGAGCAAACCAACAATTCAATTCAGTATATATATA
>JARVGS010000127.1:21509609-21527463 GCA_031762315.1 Hypsolebias antenori
ATTACTGTTTTTCTTTTACATTTTATTGTTGGATGTAACTGGGACTCTGTGTACATAATTTTGTTCCACATGTAGTGCGAACGACAATAAAGAAACTCTGACTTTGACTCTCTGACTACAGTGGGTTTTTATTTATTTGCTTATTGTAACTGAAATATTCACAATAAGCATGGTTGAGAAACAAGGAGGGTGTTAGTGTGAAAGGTGAAGAGTTTGGTGAATAATGTTTGAAAAAGAACAACTTTCTTGTTAACCTTTTGTTGATGTGCTCATAAAGTTTTTCTTAATGTTAATTAAGATGGGTTCAATACCTTTAAAATGTAGATGAATAATAAGGGTTAAATAAAGACTACACGCCAGCTCATGACTGTTACAAATCCTGTCAACTTACAGGGTGGAGCTTAAGTTGTACATACAGTGCCTCCACTCATAAGCTATAGGTTTACCGTAGCTCAAAAGATATTCAGTACCGTATATATTGCACTATGTAACACAAGCAAAGCTGCAATAACAGCTCTGATGTGCCAAATTAACATGAAACTGACCCACGACTGTTGAACTATTAAGGTCAAATAAAGAGATAATTTAGTTGTTTTGAGTGTACTGGATTTTACAAGCTCTGTGACTTTACTGGACTAATAAGATAAATATTGTCTAATTAGAGCTACTGAACTAAATAAAACTCTGTTCAGATTAGACTTGAGAATGGTGAGGATGACACTGGATATCAAATATATCAAAAGTAGAAGATGCCCTATTCTTCTGAGTGTGCATTTCTCACCATCTTCTTGTAGACTTTAGAGTCTTTGTTCCTGGAGAATGGTCTATCAGACCCCCAGCGTGGCATCAGTCCCTCCGTAGAGTTTGCACGTGGTCGCTGCATTTTGGCCATCAAGGCTTTTTCCTCTTTCTGAAAGGGGAAAAAAAATCCCACCACAAACAAAGGTCTCTAAGCCAGGTGACAAGCTGTTTCACAGTTTGTGTGAAATGTGGCACTTGTGTGTCATTTTAAGCGGGTATGCAGATAATCAGGAACATGCTCGACCGTGCACCTACTCTTTTCTGGCTGCAGCCAAGTACCAGGAAGGTTTCAATGTTGTGATCCTTCAGGTACGCATTCCGCTCTCCTCCAAATCCAGGCTCTACTTCATAGTCTCCATTGAGGTACTGCAGCGTGGCTTTGGTGATGTGGATCCGTCTACACAAACAAAAGTTATAGTCTGTCAGAATGAGCTTCAGTGGAGCAGCACGTGGAATAACTCAGTTCAATTCAGTGTATTTATATAGCGCCAAGTCAGAACAGAAGTCATCTCAGGGCACTGAACAGAAATATTCATATACAGGTAGTCCTCGGGTTACAACGGTCTCGTCTTACGACGTTTCGTAGTTACAACGGCATCTCCCTTATTCAAGTTACTCGGTTACGCCGGTTTTACGTTATTTTTACGTCGGTTTTTACGTCGGCTTTTACGTCGGCTTTTACGTCGGTTTTATGACAGTTTTACGACATTAAACGTCGTAACGCGGTAGCACAGCGGCGGAAGAATACAGTTACACGGTGCAGCGGTGGAGGAATACGTACTATACGGAGGAGGACGTTGTCGCTAGCTTCCCGGTAGGCCATTAGCTCTTCATTAGCCCTTCATTATGGCTCCTAAAACGCAAGGACTCTTCTGATGGCAGTGCATCGAGGAAAAGGAAGGCCATCACCATGGACTTACGTCGAAAGTCAGTTTACACGCTTGGTAAAACAGGTAAGTCATATGTATTTACGTACTGTACGTTCTGACTTACGTCAAATTCGGTTTACGACGCCGCGTGAGAACGGACCTCCGTCATAAGTCGAGGACTACCTGTATTTAAAATATAAGTTAACACTATTTATCTGAGGAGCAGACTGCTTTGAGTTTAACTTCATCACAGACTCTCATCTTGAGCAAGCATGAAGGTGACAGTTGGAAGAAAAACTCCCTCATTAAGAAGAAACCTCCAGCAGAACCAGGCTCAGGACAAGCGGCCATCTGCTTCGACCGGCTGGGTTTGAGAGGAACAGGAAGGAGGAACAGATACACAATGGCAGGTCGAGAATCAAATTATAGAAGGTGCTCACCCCGCCTTCCCCCCGGCCTCCATTTGGTTAGCGAGCGTCACATCATTAGACCAGACGTCAAACTGCCACTTGCGCAGGCCCAGCACCCCGCAGTGAACGCGCCCACTGTGAATGCCCACCCGCATGTTCACATTAACACCTGTCACTTCTCTTACCAGCCTGCAGACACAAACACACACACATTTGTCAGAACAAGTCACATTTAGATTTACAGCATCGCTACAGAACCCTAACAAGACATTTACAATTAAACCTTCAGAGAAATGCGTCGTTATTTCTTTGTGTTTTAGTGTGTCGAGTGTGCGTTTCACTCACGAGATGGTCTCAATCATGTCCACTCCCATCTCTACACAGCAGTGGGCATGGTCGGCCCGGGGCTCAGGCAGCCCCGAAACACAGTAGTAACAGTCTCCGAGGATTTTGATACGCAGGCAGTGGTTCTCCTGCACAACAAAGATGAAAACACACCAACAACAATAATAATTACAGTAAACACGCACAGCTTGCTAATGTCAAGTAGATGCATGATTTCGATAACGGTCTCTAATTAGTGTGTTACACAACCTAACCCACACCCACTGAGGCTACTAAATTTACATGAGAGGCAGCGCTTTCAGAGATCTGCAGGTGTCAACAGGTGTCTCACCCAGGCCAACTTGTCAAAACGGGCAAACAGCTCGTTCAGCGTCATGACCAACTCCTGAGCCGTGCACTGAGACGCCAGGCCGGTGAAGCCCTCGATGTCGGCAAACAGAATGCTACAGGTCGGGTGGTGGTGAAGGATGGGGGGGAAAGAGGGCGACAGCAAAGAAAAGCAAAAAGAGTCAAACAACTAGATCAGTCAATAAAGTACGGAGGGAGTTATTTATTAACCTTTATTTAACCAGACATTTCCCATTGAGCTCACAGATCTCTTTTACTATGGAGGCCTGGGCCCGAAGGCAGCCTAACATGCATGTTTTTGGTTAGCATGTTAGCATATTAGCATGGTGCTCCCTCCCAGCAGCGGAGGAAGGGACACAAGGAAGGGACGGACATTTATTTAGTTCTGACTCCCATCATCTAGGCTGATGTAGGTCAGCACATCCAGCCCTTCCCTCTGAGAACGAACCCCCACCCCTATATGCCTGTCTGCATATTTTTTATTTCTAACTTTTGATACTAATGAAATAAGAATAAAAGCAAAACAAAGGTTCCAGCCGAAGGTGACAGACGTCGGTGTGAATCCCATTGGGCTGACCTTTAATGGGAGCAGGAGATCTGGATCTCCAAAACAGTGGACCAGTCTTCCCATGATGACCAAGGCTGTAAGCCAGGATGGATTAGTTTACTTCCAGAGTACAGTCATTGAAATGATAAGATTACCACTGATAGCATTTCATCATGTAGTGAATGTAGGTTTTGGCATGCTTTTTTATTAGCTCATTCCTGGCTGTCAGAAATAAAATACACTTGCATTTTATTACACAATTTTTCTGTTAATCATACTGCCTGTAGTTTTTTTTTCTTTCATTTTGCATATATTTGCTCTCCCTTATGTATTGTTATATAAATGTTATAGTCTATTTTCTTAAACTCTGACGTGCATTCCTCATGCCTAAATGGTACCAACTCAAACAATAATATTAGTTTTGGCCAGTCAGGCAGAGAGGAGAGGGAGTATGACTTTGACATTCTTGAAAACATACAACATAAAACTAATATGTGTGATACACATAAAAAAAATAGTGTCAGTTCCTGCACTGAACATGATGAGAGATAAAATCCTGTAAGGCTTACAATATAAAATGATCATTTTCTACACTCACCTAAAAATAATCGATGCAAATGTTAAAGAAGATTAGAAAAAACTAAGCATAACAGACAGTTTATGAAAGTATTACTCTATAACAACATGGTGATTGACTCAGAGAAATAACTGGCACCCGATAGTTATCACCTGTTGCCATGAAATGCAGGCAGTTATGCAATTGCCTTTTGTCTTTTACGTAACAATACATATTTTGAGCAACAAAAGTTTATACAAAATCTTTGTTGCAACTGACACGTAAGACAACAGGAAATGTGCAATCCTTCAATTTGATTACTACTAACTTACACTGAACAAAAATATAAATGCAACACTTGTTTTTGCTCCCATTTTTCTTGAGCTGAACTCAAAGATCTAAGATTATTTCTATGTACACAAAAGGCCTTTTTGTCTCAAATATTGTTCACAAATGTGTGTAAATCTGTTAGTGAGCACTTCTCCTTTGCAGAGATAATCCATCCACTCACAGGTGTGACATATCAAGATGCTGAATAGACAGTATGATTATTGCACAGGTGTGCCTTAGGCTGACCACAATAAAAGGCCACTCTAACATGTGCAGTTTTATCACACAGCATAATGTTGTAAGTTTTGAGGGAGCATACAATTAGCATGCAGACTGCAGGAATGTCTACCATAGCTGTTGTCTGTGAACTGAATGTTCATTTCTCCCCCACAAGCAGTCCCCAAATGTGCTTCAGAAAATTTGGCAGTGCATCCAACTGGCCTCACAACTGCAGACCACATGTAACAAAACCAGCCCAGGGCCTCCACATCCAGCATCTTCACATCCAAGATTGCCAGCCCCCCCGACAGCTGCTGCAGTAATCGGTTTGCACAACCAAAGAATTTCTGCACAAACTGTCAGAAACAGTTTCAGGGAAACTCATCTGCGTACCCTTGTCTTCAGCGAGGTTTCCACCTGACTGCAGTTCATTGTCATAACCGATTTGAGTGAAGTGCTCACATTCGATGGTGTATGGCACGTTGAAGAGTTGTTCTCTTCATAGATGAATCTGTTTTCACTGTACAGGGCAGATGGCAAACTCTGTGTATGACGTTGTGTGGGTAAGCATTTTGCTGATGTCAGCATTGTGAATCGAGTGGCTCATAGTGGCGGTGGCATTATGGTTAGGCCTGTCACGATAACAAGTTTTGATGGGCGATTAATTGTCTCAGAAATTATTGTGATAAACTATAATATTGTTTGAAATTTGACGATAATTAGTAATTATTGTTAAATTTAAGAAAAAAATGTTGGTAATTTGTTTTGTGTGTAGTAACTATTTTTGACCACCGGATGGCACAAGACTGAACTGAAGGATGGATAGTGAGGGAGTGAGCAGCGTGTCTCTTTAAGAAAAATGGGAGGGAGGTCCCTTGACATGACATGGGCTGTCTCTCCTTCCTGTTTTTCGGTTCTCAAAATGGTGGATGCTCTGTGCGGTTTGAGCTCATTGGCATAGCATTTGCCACACAAAGCTTTTAATATAAAAAAAAAAATCACTAAACAAGTCCTCAGCTTCTTTTTGCAGAGAAAATCTTTGGTTTCAACTGTGAATTTTGGAGCTTAAACAAGACAGAAGTTTTTCCCGAAGTTGGCCTGTTAGCTTAGCTTGTAACCATCCAAAAACATGATTTTGGACAGTTAAACAGGTTTTAAAGAGAAAAAAGAGAAAGGGAAGGTCAGTGAAGAGCACCTGAGTTGAGCCTTTTTGTCATCCAGTGTATTTAGTAGAAAGAGAGAGACACGAAGAAATGATAAAGCCGGTTTTCATTTATCGTGCGATTGATTTATTATTTATCACGACAGGTCTAATTATGGTATGTGCACTTTTATGTTATGGTCAATGAACACAGGGGCTGGTGTAGTTACATGTGGTCTGCGGTTGTGAGGCCTATTGGAGGTTCTGCCAAATTCTTTGAACATGGAAAATCCTGCAGTCAGGATGTCAACTGCACGCTCCCTCAAAACTTGTGACATCTGTGGCATTGTACTGTGTGATAAAACTGCACATTTTAGAGTGGCCTTTTATTGTGGTCAGCCTAAGGCACACCTGTGCAATAATCATGTTGTCTAATCAGCATCTTGATATGCCTCACCTGTGAGGTGGATGGGTTATCTCGGCAAAGGAGAAGTGCTCTCTAACTCAGATTTACACACTTATGTGGACAATATTTGAGAGACCTTTTATGAACAAAGAAAAAGCCTAGGATCTTTGAGTTCAGCTCATAAAGAATGGGAGCAAAAACAATTGTTGCGTTTATATTTTTGTTCAGTGTTAGTGGCAGCTGACTACTTGAAAAGCAGATATTTAACTTAGCAAAAAGAATCAGGAAATTGTTCTAAATTTAGACTTTTGTCCCCATAGTATGAGGTCAGTTATACTCCATTAGATAGACAAAAATGTTGCATAAAAAGGTTAAACATAATTTCCTTTTAACCATAATCACCTTTATGCAAACCTTATGGATTAAAAAAATGTGCTTTTTATACCACAAAACATGAGTAACTTCGATTTAACTGTTGTTTGGGTTTCTTGCTGGCCTGATCATCGATTTGTGCTAAAGACAGCAAGGGTTCCATTTCGATAATGGATTACTCCTGTAAGTTTACTCTTGGGCAAAGCAGTGGAGATGCAACAGATTATAGCATTAAGTGGATCAACAGAACGTAACTGGGTCATCTCTGAAACAAGAGTTCTGCTTGGAACCTCGTTTTATTCTCCATACCACTGCAAACATCACAGCAGATGATGTTTCAGTCATATTTCAGTTCTTCCCGCTCAGCAGATGAGCAGCTAAAGTACAACAGTGTCATTAGGTAAGTATTCAACATGGTCAAAATTGTGAAGAAATTCGGAGTTCACAGGAACGCGCACATTAGACAAACCAGAACAGTGACGTGCAGTCAGGGGAGGCATGTGAGGCAGTGCCTCGCTTGTCATCATGACAATTAAAACAGAGAAAATACATTTAACCACTTGACTGTTCTGAATTATTTCAACACTTCAATGGTCAAAATTACGGAATCTACGCATTGTCTGTTCAAACAATGAGGGCGAGGCAGTGTAGTGCTCTGGTTCACCTCTGGGGGCGCTGTGTCATATACAATACTGTATATGAAGTAGGCGGTTGGCGCATGCTCATTGAGGTCTCTCTTTATATCACCAATATACATGTTCGATTACACATGTGCTGCACATGTTGATGTTCTGCGGTCTAATATATTGAATGAATGTGTGACTTTTTTTTTCTAATCGGTCATAATGCACGCTGAAAAACACGAGAGGTGCGACATATACCTTGCCGCACCAATAGGGGGCAGTGCTGCCCCATAGGGACAATGAAGCAGGTTACATAGAGGATGAAGCAAACATACACTTATTTAAATTTGTTTAGACAAAATGGAAGATCATATCTCAAAACTAAAGGACTTTTCTAAACTAGATGAGTCATACACATAAAACAAATGGATTAAAACATAGTAAAATATATTAATCATGAGTGCAATGCTGTTTTTGACACAGCCAGAGTTTTTTTTTTTTCCATAATAAATCTGGTTACAGACTTTAAATTGACAAAGTGAGTTCCAAACTGCGGATCCTCTCACAGAGAGATCGCTTTGAGCAGAACTGGGTCTATGAAAAGGAACCTTACTTTAAAGTTGCTCTGATAAATCTGCTGTGGCCCTGCAGTTTCTACTGCTTAATGGTTTGGGTGTAAGTCCATTTAAGCATTTGAAGATCAATTGAAAAAAAATGTAATTAATAAAATTGGAAAATTCTAGAACAAGGCCCAATTGTAGAGACTTTCCAATGGTTTAAGTGTAGGTTGGTGAGTATGTGACCAGACAGTAGCTCCATAACACAAATGTGAAAGAATCATCTAGTTGAAGAACATCTCTGCACAATGAAGTGTCAAACATTTTCTAATTATTTAAAAACAAATATAAGCTTCTATTGTTGGTTCATATATGTGAGCATCTGATTCCAGATAGTCAGTGCCTCACCTGTCACAAAGATCACTGCACATCGCTGAACCAGAGAGTTTTAGCCTTCCAACACCATCTTTGATGAATGTGCTTATTTGGCAGAACATCTGACTGAGCTGTACGTATCTCCATCCAGGCTTACCTCACATTGTCGTGTTTCTGGATGTAGATCTTGTGAAACATCATATCTTCCTTCTTGGCATTGATATCGGCCTTCATCTCCATGGCAACATGCATCGGCAGAACTGATAGGAGTAAGCGCTCCTGAGAGGCAGAGAAGGAGATGGAGAGTGGAATTAAAAGGAGGACGGCAAGAGAAGGAAAGTCCATTTGTTTTCACCGTTTCTCACAGTGAGAAGGCTGAGTGAGTCACTCATGCTTCGCCAGCCTCTGCGTGGGAACGTGTTAGTCAAACAGAAAGAAGTGGAGGCACGCGCAACACTCCTGAGCATATTGTTGACCTCAAAAGCTGAGACAAACAAATTGGACCATGAAATGGAGACACCATTTGTTACTCATTTGCATTTGTGATGCCTTTTCCTGTGGGCATGGCTGCCTTCCTGCCTTATTTTGATCAAACGTCCAAGTGTCTCAATATGTGTGTGTGAGTGGTGTGTGTGTCTACCTGCTGTTGGTTTTCCCTCTGCAGGTGCAGTCTGGCCTGAATGTATCCTCTCGTCTCCTGAAAGGCTTGTCTCTGGGAGACCTCAGCAGGGTAGTGGGTGCAGATTCCGATCATGTTGGTGCACAGAAAAATCATCACGTTGGCACTGACCTGAAAACACACACACACACACCCAGACATAAAGGATCCAAGTATACACGGGGCTTATCGCAAGAATACAGTAAACTCTGGCTGACCTGGGTGAGGTCACTTAGTAAAATTGATAACATTCTGTGTAAAAGGAGTGACAGCAAGGTGGAAAATTCTTTAAAAGTCTGGGGAGCCATTAGATTTAATCTGGTTGGAGGTGATGGCTGCTCTGTAAGAGGACATTTTCATCACTTTGTGTTTTGTGAGGCAGAAAAAAAAACCCATCAAGATGGTTCCTTCAAATTACCGGTACACAAAGTCTCTGCGACACCAGATTGTATCGGATGAATGCTAATGTTTTCCTCCTTCTATGCTCTTTTACAGTTTATCTGCAACCAAAATACTTTTGCGTATATAATGCTATTTTAACTATTTATATATAAAACAATCAAAACTAGTGTGTTATAACTTTTTGTATTTGTAACTTTTATCCTTTTTGAATTATTTACTGTTTACAAAAAAAAATCTCATAAAACTCTGAGATCACTTTAGCTTTTAGCTATTTAGCAGATTTAGCTGCTTGCTTTAGCTTTAACATTTCAAACAATCCATTCTTCATTAAACAGCAGAGCCATTCAGCACTCTACATTAATGCTGCATTTTCAAATGCATTTTCTCTAAATGTACTTACTTAGTAAAGTTTTGTTTTAAAGACTACAGTCAAGAAATATAATGAATTTTGCATAAAAAACAGCAAAAATTAATTAATCAAAGCTAAAAAAAATTATACAACTTGTATTGTTTTTTAATGTGCAGCTTTAGTAAAAAAATAAAAAAAAGCTGCTTCAAAAAAATAATTATGCACATATGAGCAACGTGTGCTGTGAGCTCTAAAAGTGTAGCGCACAATCTGTATAAGATTATCTGTGCCTTGAGTAAATTAAACTCAGCTATCGAGTGCAGTTAACTTTATGGGGTTATTGACCCTAAAGGCATTCCTCTCTGCTGTTACAAATACTTTCTGTGTGTGCCTGTCTTCTTTTTTTTATCTCTGTGTTGAACCAAGTCTGTTAGTGATTTCTTTTCTCACTAGTCCACAACCGAGACTGAACATTACAAAAGTTCTGGACTTCCCCTCAGCTTGGAAACACACAGAAACACACTCCGGCCTGGGAAAGTCTCTTGACCCATGAACTCGAGCACCAGAATGTTTCCTCTAAAGATGATATCGTAAATAATGAGAAAAAAAAAAACGTGCCAACACTGTGCTTGCATAAAGGCAGGATTTTAATCCGTCTTAATAGAAGAATTCTGACAGAAGAGTTGAACCAGTACCAGTATATCTGAGCAAAGGGCTGGTATGTCACCAAACCAGTGTCTGTTTGTGTGCATGCTTGTAATATGAGTTCCACAAAAGGCTGGCGGAAGAGAGATGCAGCGCTACAGATAGAGGATGATTATCTGCACACATGCATATGCTGCATATTATCAAAGACGTGTCGCTGCCTTTTCAGAACACGAATGAAAATTAATTTAGGAGGGGGTCCTAACATTCCTGCATCAAAGGAGTTCAGCACAGCCTCAGTGAAGTGAAGTGATGACCGCTTTCCTCGCGCTGCCCTAACACAAGTTTACACTGTACACAAAAGACCTCAGTATTTGTTGTCACAACAAGATCGAGATTATCTGACGACCTATGTTTAAAACAGAACGCCGTGTCCACAAAACAGAGGGAGGCAAATTCCACTCGGAGTAGTATAGAAAGGACAATCAATTCTAGCCACGTATTCAACCTGAAAACAAATGGCTAAACCTGATTAGGGCCACACAAGTAAACAAAAATAAACCCACTGATGGTTTGCAGGTGCAGACGAAGGCTTTTGACATATTGGGAAAATGCCAATCCCCAACATACCTGCAGGCAAAAAGCCTCAGTGTTATTTTTTTAATCATTCAGACAACAACATTTTTTTCCTGCAATCTTTTACAAAGAATGGTTGATAATCGGGTATTTCATAACAAGCGTGAGGACCTACGTCTACCTATGTTCTTTACTAATGGAATTTGGGCCACGCTGGCACTCACTTTGTGATTAGCCAATTGGGCTGTTAGACCAATCAAAAGCCTCGCGATTAGGACAACCAGAGGAGACCCGACACTTCAGTCTTAAATGTCTTTAGTTCAACCTAAGCACGTTAACGCCAAACAGATGGCTCTAAAAAGACGAAGCAAGATAACTTGGTTAGGTGACCCGTGTGGGATTCAGGACCACCTGCAGTTCCCACAACTACACTTTTCACTAATGTATGCGGTTTATATTAGGGCACTGAGCACAGAGAATACTAACAAACTGAGCTGACATTACAAATACTGACTTTTTCCAACACAAAGACCTAGAAAAACGCAAATAAAATCATGTTTACTTGAAAGTACAATGAAAATGTATGACGAATAAATGATCAAAACTGAAAATTTAAAATGACTGGATCAGTTTATTTCTGACCAGACTGGAGAGCTAACAGCTAGTCCAAGCAGGGTCAAGACCAAAATGGACTTATTTTGTCTTTAAATAACTATAATCGCTAAAATTTCTCAGCAGTTCATGCGGATGACATTTTAAAAACTTATTCACAACTATCAGTTTTGCATTACAATGTTATTTCAATCTAGTTTCATGGTTATTTGCAAATACAGTGCAAACAGTGGCAGCAGCAGCTAGCTGTAGCACCTCAATGCAGCTGGGAGAACCTCCAGCAGGAAACCCATAATATTTCGGTCAGAATGACCACGATATGTGAACCTGGTGAAAAGTTCCATAAAATATCATTCATGTGAATTCTGTGATTAAAGTTATTTAAAGATGACAGCAATCCACTTTGTTTTTGGTTCTGCTCAAACTCATCAATTCCACCAAAATTACCCTGTTTTTTCTCAAATGGTGTTCGTTCAAAGAACTATCTGCAACAAGGATGATAACAATTGCTCATAATCTTTCCGAATAACCTCATTTTAGAATATTTGAGCTGTGAGGTATCCTCAGAGAAAAGGTTAATCAAAATCCAGAACGTCCTCGAAAAACCATAACACAGTCCACCCAAGCATAATTAAAAAGTGTGAGTATTTCAACCATACTGAGCATCTATGGGAGTTTTTACACTGAAGCGCCAGACAAATCATTTTTAAAGTACAGTTGGTACAGTATAGTTCAAGTTCTAGAATTGTGCTGCTAAAGGTGGCTGCATGTTGGAGCAGCTCTGTTAGTGTCATTCTGGCATGTTGCTTTTTTTTGCTGGATGTAAAATCACTTTTTTTGGATGATAATTTCCTCTGATATCAGATGCTGTGCAGCTGGAAGTTTTTTTTTTTTTTTTTACCAAAACGTCTTTGCTTTTGGACATTTGTTACGATGCATAACCATGACAACAAGGTGGTTTTTACAATTGGGAGCAGCTGATTAACATCTCAAAAGCTCAATTAATACTGCAGCTACAGCCCCAAATCATAAATGAGTTAAAAAGGAGGTGCCGTGGATGCATCCCCATCTACCTGGCAGAGGTGCTTGAGTACCTGACCGCCGAGATCCTGGAGCAGGTGGGAAATGTGGCTTGTGACTACAAGAAGACCAGGGTGCCAGGTCTGCAATGATGAGAAGCTCAATAAGCTTCTGGGAGGAGTGGCCATCACTCAGGGAGGAGTTCTGCCCAAGATTCAAGTGGTCCTGCTGCCCAAGAAGACCGAGAATCCAGCAAGCCCAAGTAGACAGATCTACGTGTGCAACCATTTTCTTCAGATCTGCTCCAAGAGGGACAGCTACAAGAGATCTTTCCTGCCCACAGCCATCAGCATCTATAACAACTCTAATGAAACCAGGACGATGAGCTACAACATTTAAGTTCCCTCTGGGATTAATAAAGTACTTTTGAATTAAAATGAATTGCACTGTACTGTAACCACTTCAGTGCATTCATTGCCAGAGTAGACTGAAGATTGTAGCCCTGCATCTTACTGACAAACTGCATCTGGATTTCTACATAGCCTGCAGCTATTAACCAGTGAAAGTCTGGAAAAAACAAGGTAAACAAAATCTGTGTTCATTGCCAAAGTGTATGCTTCGTCACCACACATCACAAAGAGGATTTTAAATAAATCTTGTAAGTGTGTTTTGCAGCTTTTTGATTCTGAAGCTTTGCTGCACACAATCCTGCAAATAAATCATGACACCATAACTTCCTTTTCCTAAACAGAGATGTGGTGAAAAGCATCAGAGGCTGCTTCTCTCTATTAGCACAATTACACACTCTTTATAACCAGCGGTCTGGACTTTGAGTATCCTCAGCTGAGGTCAACTGACCATTCGATCTGTAGATTTTTTTTGGCCCTCAAAGGTCAGCCATGCTCAACATTTACTTTTGCAGGGATCTCTTGGCGGTAAAGTTAAAAGGAGTCCAAACATTGGCTTATAAGGTGCGGCTCACGGCAAGGTGCTTTATAAAGTTGAGCAGGACAGAATGTTGAAGAACAAATGGAGGAAGGGGCCGGAAAAGATTTCTTCTTGGCAAACACACACCAGATCCACTCAGCCTTTTACAATATCCCAATGGACAATACCCCCAAGCACAAGCAAGCGGAAACGTACATGTGCAAAGATTTATGTGCAAACCTTTCATTCAGGGACAAAAAGTAACACCAAAACTGATATGCTAATAAAGAAAAGCAATCTAGATTTTATTTAGAGACAGGACTTTCTGTTATGCTCTTATGTTGGATAATTGAAGGTGATTGGGATTTTTTTTTTTAAAGTTTTTAAAGACTTACAATAAAAAAATCAGATATTCAAGCAAGACTGGGCTCCACATAAGCTGGAATTTAAAACTTTAAAAGGCCAGAGTGCTTCGTCCCATAAGTCAACACACAGGCTCTCGGGACACTGACTGCTGTTGACATAAAAGCTAATCTCCAGAAAATGACCTTTGATAGGCATCTGGAAGTTTTAAAACGTGTACCAGAAAGGACCGACAAAGCACAGACTCGCTGTGTGGATCACATCCCAGAGAGATAACATGTAAAAGTAAAAATGGTAAAAATAGAGCGTACGATGAGACTTTGTCGTGCTGGTTGCAATCTAATTGGGGGGTTACAGTGATGTATAATTTACAGACACAGAAAAGAGCGTTTCCTTATAAAGATAAATGTTTCATAGGGGTGTGGACGTCTGCATTTGCCATCTTGGGTTGCTGCCATCTGGAGTTTGTCATGACTTGAACCAAACCAAAATAAGTCTCCGGCGACCTGTGAGCCCTTGGAGTATAATCATTGTGAAAAGCTGAAGGCAACGGCCGTAACGTTAAAGTGAGCTGACATGGGCAGGCAGCACATCAGTCAGTCAAACAAAGCCTGAATGAATGACTTAATTAGGAAAAATAAACAAAAGCAAATATCCTATAGATTACTATGAAAAACACAAGCCTAAAATTACCTTTTATTTCTTAAAACATTTAAAAAAAACACAACTGCCACTCATTTTACAAACATTATGTCTTTGTAAGGCCATATGATTTCAAATTATCAAAATTTACTACTTATTTTTGCTATTTTTTCTACTGGTATAGTTGCCCTCGGCGCATCATAGTAGAGGTATTTAAATCCATAGGGCTTTCTTGCTTTAAAAAAGAAAGGACATAAATATTAAAGCTCAGCACAATGGAAAGGTTTGTCTGTTGTTGTGTTGTTATTTAAGGCCATGAACAAAGCCGATCCCTAAAATAAAAGCAGGAGGGATGTGTTACTTTGACTCATTGCTTTCTTGTGGCTGACTACACTTTGCTGAAAAATATCCAGCTCTCAGTTTGCTGAAGGGACATTCATCATTTGACCTTCTACCCTCTTTTTCCCCACAATTTCCTGTTTGAGCTGCGTTAAATGGATGCACAACCTCGAGTTTTGAAGAAAAATATGTTTATTGACATTTTGCTGCTTCTTTAAACAATATTTATATTAGTTTTGTCTCATAACCAAAATCATGGTTGTTTGACTTTCCTGCAGTTACAATCAATCTGGGAAGAAAAAAGTTTCCTGTGAAAAGTTGATTTGATTATTGTATCATTAAGAACAGACTATAAGTTGAAAACCTGCTCTAACATGCTTGAAAAACTAATAAAGTTAGTTAAATCTTCTGAAAATAGCTGTTGAATATTTGTAAAAACCAAGCCTTCATCAATTGCCTATTTCATTGTGACTCTTTGTTAGCTAAATATCTCCTGAACGGCTAGACAGAATGTCATGAAAAATCACAGAACGTGAGTCATTAGATGCACATCGTGATTCTTTGGAGTCAACCTAGATCAAGATGGCTGCCACAGCTAACTGACCTTGGTCAAATTGATCAGTCAATCTTACAAATATTGATCTGAAATTTGGTGAACTCATCCCCAATACATAAAGTTCTGACAGATTGTGCACAATCTCTGTAACATTCATTATGGTGTAGCCATTTTTGTGTTGGCTAAAGTTGCTAATCTTCAGTGGTGGCCATCTTGAATTGGGGTGACTATAAAAGTTAATTAGTTGTAGCTATAAAATAATTACTTTCTGAAAATTTTAACAAAAATTGGTCAAATGTTTTCAGAACTATTTTGCTAACAGTCAAAGGTTGATGCAGTAATTGCTGAGGATTTAAACAAAGACGTTGCACATCATGTTGCTCTTGAAGGACAATGATCAGCTACACTGAATTTTAGCTCAGTGCCTAAAACTGGATGAGTTGCAGTCATTTTTGTGTTTGCTAAGGTCACTTGGCTGTGGCAGCCATCTCAAATCAGGTTGAGTTCAAAAGTTATTCAGTTGTAGATGTACACCCGATGATAACTTTCTGAAAGTTACATGAAAATCCATCCACTTGGTCATGAGATATTTTGCAAACAGAGTGGATTAAACAATCACTGGCAAAGTTTTAAACACTCGTTACTTTGCTATCAGTTATCCCTCTGAGTATAATTTGGGGATCAGTCTCAGCTACTGCTACACCAAATTTTAACTACCGTATCTTTCAAAATATAAAGCGCATTAAGCAAAAAAAAAAAAAAAAAAAAAAAAAAACAAACAGATAAGTCAAAAACTTTTTTCAGCTCATTCACAAAAGACACATAAAATCGGTTCGAGGTCAGTAAGCATAAACAGAATTAATACATAAAGTGCACCCGATTAAGGCTCACTGTCAATTTTTGAAGAAAATTAAAGGATTTTAAGTGAGCCTTACCCTAATTATGCTGGTTTTCTGTTTGCTAATTGATTTGCTGTGATGGCCATCTTGAATCAAGCTGGTTCCAAACAATAAGTTGTAGATGTACATTCAGTGATTAGCGGGTCATGAGACATTTAGTTGATGGAACAGAAAAACAAAGACACACACAGGCAAAAACATGATTGTTCCTCCTTTACTTTCAGTGGCAGGTGATAATAATGATACAAGCAAGAACACTAGTCATTTATGTCTTCTCAAGTTTGTTGTAATTATCTTTATATAAAACCAACTAAGAGAGCGAGAGCTCCAGCTTGCTGTTTGATTTTGGGCTCTCGGCAGCTCTCTGATCCAGGATCAGTGTTTAACTGATGGAGACAGTGGGCAGGACTGGACCCGAGGCTCTCCTCCCAACTGCGTCCTCACTAAAGCACTACTTCCTGTCCACCGACACTCTCACAGACACAGCTGCACTTACAGCGCTCGCTAAAGGAACACCAAATCCGCTCAATTAATCCCACCAATCAGGCAGCCAGTCACGTTCAGACTGATGGAGTCCAGACCTTGAACTATGGAAGTCTGAGCTAAACATCTAGGAATTCCCTGTTCAGCTGCTGTTACATCGCCTTTTAAGCACAAATGTGAACCTTTTAGGCCAATCAATGTAACAAGAATAATAAGAGATTTGGCAAAAGCAGAAAAATAGCTGCTTGACTTACATTGCACTATGTCTGACATGAGATCAAGGAATGGAGAATTAATCTATACAGTATTACGTAAATTTGAACTGTCCTAGCATAAAATCATCTGCTCACCGTAACATCGTCTGAACCATTGTTCTTCTCTGTTCTGCCTCCTGAACTATTGTCTTTTACTACAAAGCACACAACAGATCAATACTGGGATGAGACCAAGTTATAGTTTAAACAGCAGAATTAAATAACTCGCCCTCCAAAGACTGCTCAGTCAAGGATGCATTAGAGTTCATACACATGACATATCTGCCTCCTGGGGTGCCTTTTGTGGAGGTCACATGACAAGTTTATGATGTATAAGCAGTGCTACATGAGAATGTAGACACAAGTATAGACTTTCAACACATGTTTAGAGAACTAATGCAAGAGTTACGACCTTTGATTTATGACATCTTGTGCTCAGAAGCTACTGTACTGTACTACAGTTTACCCAAACAAAGACTCCAGGAAATGTGATTATGGACAAATTGAATGTTTAGGAAAATTGAGGAACAGCAGCTCTTTAGGGAAAACAGTAGCATCTTTTCAAATTGTGTTTTAAATATTTGTTAAACTGAACACAAACCTGATTGGTCTTTTGCTCAATTTAGAGGAACAATCCAGAGGAATTAGATTATAAAGTGCAAAATCCTTTGGCTATACCCAGAACATATGAAATGATTCTCATATGGGTCTTTTTACTCCATATGACATAATTCTTTTAAAATGTTTGAATGTCATGAAGTTAGGCACAATTAAAAAGCAGCTTTATTTACAAAGCAATGTGTACACAAGCTGTGAATAATAACCATTGGAATGACCAACATTTTTCCATTTAATAAGTGGATTGTTGAACAGACTGAGAGGATTTAAGAGGGTCGGTGATAGCCTTCACAGTAAAAGCTGAGAAGACGTGTGTATATTTCTGTGAGAGGAAGTTTGGTGCCTGTTTGTACAATGATAGTAAATGTTCAACAGCAGCCTCACTCTTCTGCCACAGCAGCTAACCATGATGGGCACGGCACTCGATTCCTGGTAGAAATAATTTAAAATCCAACAATCGTCATGATTTAAAGGATTCCTGAAATGCATCACTTGAGTATTTTCCCTGGCAGTTCAGCCTTTAAATCCCTGTTATTTACAGTATTTTCTGCTGTATAAGTCGCACCTCTGTATAAGTCGCATTGTCCAATTTTGTCCAATAATTGGGAAAAA
>JARVGS010000127.1:21588225-21600957 GCA_031762315.1 Hypsolebias antenori
AAAAAGAAACTGTCCAGATGACCTGATTGAGAGTTATCAGATTTGACACCTGGATTACTGAGTATGAACTTTCTTCACATGCAAGGGAGTTCCCACCCTCATCTGCAGTAGAACCAAAAGCATATAAAAGTGTCCTTGGCATATGAATGGATGGAGGCCACACTAACAGAACGTGAGATATTTATAAATATGAAGAAAAGAGGTTGACCAAGAATGGAGCCTTGAGGTACACCTGATATAACCAGAAGAAACTGTAAAGTATGAGAGTCAACCTTTGCTTGCTGTGACCTATTCGAAAGATAATTACAGAATCATGTTAACGGCTGTCCCAAAATTCAAATATGGTCATGTTGTTTCTGTAAGATGGAATGATCAACTGAGTCAAAGGGTTTTGCTAAATCAGTGAATATTGCTGCACAGTACTATATGGAGTCCTATACAGATGCTATATCACTGAGAACTTTCAGTTCAGATCATGTGAGATCTATGTTTAAAACAGAGTCATTCAAAGCAGCAAGTGAGATGCATTCCTATTAAAATGAGGGTTTGTCCATTTTCAATCTACCATATGACTTGACTGCAGAATCTGCACAGTTATGACACGGTTCTGGTCAGGCTCATGTTGAGTTCAGATGTGATGTAAACACTGCAAAACAAAGATCTTGGCTCTGCCTTCAGCAGTGGTTCTGCTGGTCTGATGTAAAACCGTAGAATAACAGTCTGACACAGTGTAGTGTCTGTGGGGTGACTGTAATGTCTGTAGTCATCAGGTGTAGAAGCTCCACAGAGCGCAGTCGGCTGAGGGTGGGTGGAGGGGCCGGGCTGCTCTCTAATCCTCATGTATGTGAGTCATCCCATCACTGGATTATTAGTCTGCCTGACCCCTGCTTTCTGAGAGTGAGAAGAGTGCTAATGATAAAAATGAGCTTTGACACTCATTTGATTTCACAGACAAGCTCAAGCGTACGCTCTCTCGTGCGCTCAGTGAATAAAAGCTCACAGTTCTCTTCCTCGAGCTGAGCCCATACTCTGCTTTACACTCACCTCTGCACACTGCACCTTTAGGACATTAGTTTATTTCTTCTGCAAGAATTTCGATTTTATTTATTTATTCTCTTGATGCAAATCAAGCCTCATGCTCCATATTTCATGCTTCATCAGAAACTCTCCCAACATTTGGTCACGGTCACAGCTGCAGTCTCATTGATCTGTTCGCCGGTTTGTTACAGACTGGAGGAGAAACACTTTATTTTCCCCCAAAATCTGGAGAGGTACGGTAATTGCAATGTTGCAATGTCGCCTTCATGCTTGCTCAAGATGAGAGTTCTGCGATGGACTTAAACTCAAAGCAGTCTGCTCCTCAGATAGATAGTGTTAAATTATGTTTTAAATATATTAATATTTCTGTTCAGTGCCTGAGATGACTTCTGTTGTGACTTGGTGCTATATAAATCAACTGAATTGAATTGAGTGTTTCACCCAATGTTCATAGTAAGGAGGGCTTCAATCTATTTAACTGAGGGAGGGGGTTGGGAGCATCCAACTTGACCTTTCATCTTCCCTCCATCTTGGCAGAACAATTTGTTCTTTTGCTTTGTTTGCAAAAAAAAAAAAAAACAGCTTCTAGGACCCCCGGTGCAGCTTCCTATTGATCACTGCATTCCAATCAGGGCCATTTGATGCGGAATCACATCCTGTTTCTCGGCTTTGAGATAACATCGCAGGAGATGGAGAGGGTTTTTAAAGCACCCTGCAGACTCTTGAATCAGGGAAACAACGCACACTATAACCAGCATTATCTGCAGGAGTGCTCAATACTCTTAGCAAATGTTAACTTTGGGTTTTAGTGTAATTTGTATTTTTTTTTTTACCTTCATTTACATGTCCCAGTTGTTTTTCTATTTGTGGCAGCAGAACAAAGGGGCTGTCATGTCTGAGGGCACAGACACAGAGTTAGAATTCAACATGCACGTCCTTTTCTTCCGTTTGCACCAGTGTTGACTTCAGGACAATGGGTCCTGAGGAATCTCATCCCAGCTTGTCATTATTCTGCTCACAGCACCCAGAAGCTGGAAAATTCACTTTTACCCTTTGATAATGTGCAAGATCATTAAGTATTCATGGAACTGCTTTGTTTGTGCTCATCTATGTTGTGTGCATGTGTGAGTGTTTTATCTTTTTTTATTTTTACAATGCATCATATTGCACAATATAAATCAATTAGGCTGTTTGTGTAATGAGTGTTTACACACGCAGCTTTCCCTTATCTGTAGCTATAAAAGGGGCATCGAATCCCTTTAGGGATTCTCGTGGAGACTGAAGCAAACACGCTAATCTTCATGAGCAGATCCTTCTGTTTCATCAGATAACAGAGTCAGTGCACCTCTGGATGCAGCCACATTTAGAGTGTGTGTAGGTGTGGCGCTTGCAGAGCACTGGGGTTGTGAGTTTCTTCAGCTCTGTTGCAGAGGAGGAATGTCCCCAACATTTAGGCGGTTGGGTAGTTTGTAGGCCTGAAATGATTGACGGGCAGAAAAAGTCAAGCCTTTATAGAGAGGTGGGAGGAATGCCTGATGTAGATGGTGGATTCCAGGGCTGTTGCTGTGGTAACAGAAGAGACTGGAGCTACTGCTTGCTGTGCATAGGGTTTTTTTGGGGGGTGGGTGGCTTACTTAAGGATTCTAAGCATGAGTGGGAGTGTCTGCCTGCCCCAGGCCCCACCATTTCACTTGCATAATCTACTGCATGAGAAGATCAATGAGGATTTAGTGCTAGATTGTCATCTTCCCTTCCTCCAAAAGGCCAGCGGAGGATACTGGTTCAAGGACGGCAAAGTGAAGCTAAACTAGAGGAAGAGATGGCAACTGCACAAATCCCCCACTCCGCTGTATTTTAGGATGTTTTCACACATGTTTTACACAACAGACTAACAATAATTTTAAAAATAAACCACTATTGGTTCTGCATAACTTTTCACGGTTATAATTGCATTGTAGCAATGTTGGGCCCAAAATATTTCTTGAAACTTGAAGTGAGCAAATCTACCAGGAAGCTTTAAAAGTGTGTATGAACTCTGATTAAAAATCATCCATTCAGCTCATCTCTCATGAGGGAGTTTTTCCTTTCCACTGTCGCCCTCACGCTTGCTCAAGATGAAAGTTCTGTGATGGAGTTAAATTCAAAGCAGTCTGCTCAGATAGTCTTAAATTACAGTATTATTTTTATATGAATGTTTCTGTTCAGTGCCCTGAGGCAACTTCTGTTGTGAAAGTCAGATGGCATGGCAGAGCCATCGATCATCACAGCTGTGCCTGTTTTAAATATTCTGACAAGGCTTTCTTCTTGACCCTATTAGGTTCTCCGTACTACGACAACGTGAGGCCTCTGTGCTACAGTGACTCCGACGCAGTCTTGTTGTGTTTCGACATCAGTCGCCCAGACACTGTGGACAGCAGCCTGAAGAAGGTAAAAGCTTTGGGTCTTTTCTCACATTTCTGCGAGCCATCCAGATTTCTTCTAAAGTATCTTATCATTGGACTGCAAGTTATGGATCAAAACTTTTGCTAAACTAGATTACCTAATTCCCTTTTTGTGTCCACAGTGGAAAAATGAAATTCTGGACTTCTGTCCGAGCACACGTATCCTCCTCGTTGGCTGTAAGATCGACCTCCGCACAGACGTCTGCACGCTCATGGAGCTGTCCAATCAGAAACAGACTCCTCTCACCTATGAGCAGGTGAGGCCAAGTCTTTTAATCACAGCCAGAAACTAAGAGCGTGAAAAGTTTTCTACCTCTGAGCACAGTTTTTACAGCAATTTAGTGACATTTTCATCCCAAGGTGTCACAGAGCATAACCAAAATAAAACCATTCTCACATATTTCCAAATCAGTTATGATTCATTTGCCTTTTTAGCCCAATTGTTGCATCTGACAATTAGGAATGCAGAATGCTTCAAAATACCCTGATGCATGCTCAATAATCCAGGTAGAAAAATCTAAAAAAGATAAGTCAGGTCATCTCAGACTGAGGAAGGCTTTCGGACGAAAGACGAAACGTTTCTACATTTTTTTTTCCTTTATTTTGTTTTGTTTTTTGAATATCCAGAGGATCTGACTTAGCTTTTTTAGAATGCAGAATGCTCTCCACATCCTTTATGTCATTATCAAATCAATGAAATAAAGTTTTGTGATCCAGCTGCACTTTTTTCACTGTTGTCAAAGGAAACAATCCGAAGACATTTAGGCTTTTCTAGAGAATGCAAGAAGAATAAATGTCTTTATTCAAATGACAAAGTGTAAAACTTGGGTGAGTAAAGTATGTTTTAATCTGAAAAATAAAAAAAAAATATAAAATAAGGCTGGTGAAAATAAGTTGAATAGATTGTGCAAATCTGATACAAGCAAACATCCAAAATGTCTACAAGTCGGTGCATGTTGAGTTCCTGCGTTTGTAGGAAGCCGCAGTTAAGACCCCATCATGCTAAAGATGACAAAACAAAGTTTAAAGTGTATTTAAAAAAACAAACCGCAAACTTTATCTCCTGTTTCGCTGCAGGGTTCTGCGATGGTCAAGCAGCTGGGCGCGGAGGCTTATCTCGAGTGCTCAGCCTTCACCTCAGAGAAGAGCATCCACAGTGTGTTTCGCACCGCAGCCATGGCCTGCATCAACAAACTGCAGGCGCTCCCCAAGCCCAGCCCCACCCGCCGCCTCTCCAAAAGACTCCTCCACCTGCCCAGCAGGTCAGATTTACTCTCCTCCACCTTCAAGAAGGAGAAGGCCAAGAGCTGTTCGGTCATGTGAGATGGGGGAGAAGGAAGACCCGCTGGGTTTCAGTTCTCACATGTGACTCCCAATCCCCAGCCCTTTGGTCTTGGGGAAGGGGGGGGTGGGCATGATGGTTTTATCAGGATCACCTGCTGAATCCTTCCCTCACCCCTCCCAGAAACCAAACAACCCTCAGAAGAGGTGGACACTTGGCTGTCCACTTGCTCCTGAACTTTCCATCTTTTCCCCTTTGTTCATAACACTTTTGAACACGACCATATCGGCGGAGGTTTCACCATGAAGCTGTCGTTTCATTTTTCCTCACCTGTTTGCAACTACCAGCGACGTTCCCTCCGTCTGACGTCACTCTCTATAAGGCACATGTTGAAATGGAAGTGTGCAACGTTTAAATCCTATGTAAATGCCTCTCAGACAGCTCAATGGATTTTTTTTTCCCAAGTACATAAATAAAACTAGCATGAACAGATCAGGAATTAACCAAGTCCTGTACACCGCTGTGTGTGGTGCGTAAAATAGCTTGCCACTGTTTCCCCATTTGACGAGAGTAAACCCATGTACCGAGAGAACAGAGACAAACCGCAGAGAGAGAGAGAGAGAGCTGCTGCACAGGGAGTTCTGGCGGTGTCAGCGGTGATGTGAGGAGGAGGAGGAGGAGGAAGAGCTGCAAGTGCAGACAACAGTCTAGACCATGTCCTGCATGGATTGATGATGGGAGGTTGTAATGCTCTGCTGAAACCGCATGGACTTAGTTGGAAAGGCTAAAGAGGCTCTGTATAAAAATGGCAGCAGAAAATAGAAGACAAAGTAAAAATGGAAGTTTGACGGGATGTCTGCTGTCAGTTCGGGAGTCGTACTTACTGTAGTGTAACAAACAGGTTTTAAAAGAACAGGATATGTGCTTTTCTTGTGACCTGGAGCATAATCACACTGTGGAGGCGCTGAGGGTTACAAAGACCTGGTTGGCGATCAAGGATAAGTTTAAGCACAAGGAGCACACTAGGAAGCCCAAGGTTACTTCTGCTTGCATCAGAACTGTGGAAAACCTGGTTTGTAACATCAAACTTTTCTTTGGAAAAGACTTGTAGCATTGCATTGTTGACCGTATGTTTTTCTCAACAGGCGTCAAAGCAGCTAAAAAACGTCTTTCATATCTGGTTTCCTTCAGTCTGAACACTGTAAGTTTCTCCTATTTATCAAATGTAGCACACCAAACGTGACTCTTCTTCCAGGATGACTCTGCTCTTTGATTTGCACACACTTGTCAGTGCATTGACTTCCGCCAAGCAGCACTTTGAGCAAATGTCGGACGCTTTTCGTCAGCCTAGAATGTTCGGCTTCGTGGTCACGTGTCGTTTCTGCACCTAAGTTTTCTGCGCTTCTTCTGACCATAAAGCAACAGGGGATTAAGTGCTTGTGATGCAAGGTGACATGTGCGGCAATAAAGACACAGCTTTGTGATCACTGTCATGTTATTAGTGCTCCACAGACACATGGCGGCTGAAACCATCTTTGCTGATCTTTGTTTGGCGCTATTTGGCAAACCTAAATCAGATAAGTATTCGAGACTTGCGCTGCAGTGGAACTGATTTGAATTACTTTTAAAATTGGAGAAACTTAAAATAATTAAGGGCTTGTAGGGATGGGGAGGAAATCAGGAGTTAGAAATCGTATTCAAAGAGTACAGGCTGGCCCTGTTCAAAGAAAGTTATTTTTCCATTCTTATTGTGTGTGTGCGTGCCCGAGTGTGTTTGTGTTTTTAATGACGTGGAATATCTGTGTGACATGACTATTGTGTTTTAACAGAGCTGCAGACTGTCCCCCCTGGTAGCTGGAGGAACTAAAAGCGATGATTTGCACAAAGGTTTCCAGTTCATAGTAACACATCAAAATTCCTCGTTATCGCCTAGCAACAGTTCAGGGCTGGAAACACAGACGCCGGCTCTCAGTTTGGCTGTGTAGACTGATTGTTTCAGATCGCAGGCAGGCACATTCATTATTTCGGCATTATTTAAGCATTTATTGCTAAGCTTTATAGATTAAAAAAAAAGGTTTGTTAATGTTTTTCTTCAGAGCTATTGATGGGCTGCAAGGTGGCTCATTGACCGTGTCAGTTATAATATGCAGCCGTTGTGTTGTGGTCAGTGTGTGGTAAAACGGTGCAGTCAAACTCCTAAGCATGTCCTATTAAACCTGTATGATTGTACATATTGTCTCGTGTTTTATAGGTCATGTGAGACATCTTTATGGGTGTCCTAGAAAACTATTGTTGCTGATATGAATATTTATTTAGCAGCTATCTTTGCCTTTTTTTCTGAATGGTTGAAATCTGTTTTGGAAAATATTTTTTTTGTTTTGTTATGTTTAATGTTTATTGACGTTTTAAATAAAGCTTGCCCTGTGTGGCACTTCGACTCTTTCGCTCAATTGATTTATTTTCTCTATTTGTTGATAATAATGCTTTTATAAAAAATAGTTTCCATGCAACTAACCATATCTTTTAGTTTCTTTGTTGGACGTGAACTAGGCGCTTAACTTTTTCTCTCTATCAGAGCTTTTAGATCCTCACAACAGGCTGTGTGTCAGAACAAGACAGAAGAGCTTGTTTTATGAGGGATGCAGTAATTTTACATCAGGGTGAATGTTGGGCATTAGTGTAATTTTCCATTACTTGCCACTGCTCTTAATCACAGACTAAGAAAATAAAAAAACGCAATGGACCTACAAGTGACTATTTTTAATGTTGTAATAATAAGCTTATTAAAAAGGATACAAAAAAGATGATTTGGTTCAGTGACAAGCAAAAACATGGACGAATGGATACAGCACATCTGGCCCCAGCAGCAGCAGATGTGACAGAGACTGGCCTGACGCCTCATGAATGCCGCTGCAGGACCCGTGGCAAGTCGGTGCGGTGGACTGACCTCTGCAGGAGAGACACCAACACGGAGCACACGTGTCTCTGACTGCACAGCTGCTGAGGATGGGAGACAAAACTTAGACTGCTTTCAAAGAGCAAATTTACAGTTTAACTTGCCCCCTAATCATGAGCTTGGTCTGTCAGGTTGAACCACAACTGTGAAGGTGCAGGATGTAAAACCCATGAACCACGTAACCACTGGGCCACAGGGAAGATCTCTTTTTTTTGTTATCTAACACAAAATCATTAAAAAAAACATTAGTTTGAATAAATGCTGCCCTACACATCTCATCACGTGGACTGCAGATCACATTGCAACACAAACGTTCTTGTGGATGAACAGCCATTAAAGCAACTGGTGAAAAAGCCACAATATAATATTTACATAAACTGTTCTAAAATTATAAAGTTTTGGTTGTTTTAGATAGAAAAATAAATGTACATTTTACTTGAATAAAACCCATTCTTTTAACATGAATTTGTTTCGGTTCACATCAGAGACTTGGTTTGATGACCTGAGTCATCTTAAAACATTCTGCTTCAACCAAAGTGAACTATGGGTCATCGGTGGGTTTTAGTGCCAGGGCACCTGAGGCAGATGTTGGCGTCACCCGGGCGTACACACACGGAGTGTGAGGACATGAAAATGGGCCACTTATGCTTCTAGTCATAGAAAATTAGGCCAACATCTGGACAGGCCCAGAGAGTTCCCTTTGCCCACTCAGCTGTAGCTGGTACCTCGACAGTACAGGGCACAGTTTGGGCCACTTTCAGCACCAACCCTGCCATTTTTGTTTATTGCTTCCTTCAAAAATATCAGTTTGAACGAGCCATGTTGTTTAAAAAAAAAAAAAGGGATTTTTAAATATCTAAAACTAACTTACAGGGGTTTATAACACACTGTCAACAAAATGGATTCATGAATTTAATTCACAAGAGTTAACATTCACAACTTATATTCAAAGGCCTTAACTAAAACATTTTTAAGGCACCAAATAGTGATTAAACTCCCATTTAAATGAATAGGCAACAAACACATGAATAAATTAAAGAAGATAAAATGATAATAAATCAAAGTGCTTGTTTGAGTGAACAGATTTGCTGCAGGTCTGGGTTGTAAAAGATGATGTGCAGGAGCCTTCAGTCCACATGAACGTCACATCCTGTCTCCTGACATCTCTGCAAAAGCCACCACACATTCCAGGTGTAGCCTGTGACTTTCTATTTCCTGTTTTATGTTCATGTAAAATCTGCCATAGGGGGGTGGGGTGGGGGTGGGGTGGGGGGTGTCTGTGTGCATCACACAAATTCTAAAGGAAAAAGCTGTCCATAGTGAACAGCCATCTGTGCAGAGATGTGCTCATCTTTGATTACTGATGAAGGGTGATGAGGTGTCAAATCCTGCAGTGTGCTCTGCCTCTCTCCTTCCTGCCTCTCGCTCGCTCACAGAGACACCAACACCAGATCGTCTGCCTCTGCCTCTGCCGCAGTGCAGGGAACGGTCCAAGATATCCAAACCCATCAACTTCCTACTCGCAGTTTGGCTCACTAAAAGATGGTTCAGAAAAGACTTACCAAGACAAAAGCCTTTTCAGCTCAACACTTCTGGCTGTAAAACATTTCTTTTCAAAGTGCAGTCTTGAGATAGCCAACATATACATTAGCAACTCTAAAGTATTTTTAATTGTGATTGTTTAGCCTTAAGTGGCACGATTCTTAAAAAAAAACTTGTTTGATCACAGTTGATCCAAACCTAAAATTCTTCTCAGCTTTGTTGCTACGAACCATTGCTTCAATGCACCTGTTGCAGAAACCTATATTGGTGACAAAGTGTTTTCTTTTTTTTTTTATTTAGACATCTGTCTGAATGTTCCTAACATCTGCTGACAAATATGTTTTTATGAGCATTCTACTGCATAAACACTAACCAGAGACATTTACATTTTTCTGCCCCCAGAAGAGGCAGCACAAATGATTAGAGATGAATGACTTTACTAAAGTTAAACTAAACTGTCAGGTAAAACATGCAGAACACAAGCTAAAAGACATAACAGTAGTTAAAAACTACAATTAGTTCAAAAACAGCTAAAAGTGCAAAGGAGCTAAACGATACATAACAGCTCAAATAGGCAAAATGATAGCTAAGACATAAAATTAGTTAATATTTAGCTAAAGGTTGAAATCAGATAAACTGTAGCTAAATTGTAGCTTCATGTAGCTAAAATTTCCTATACGATAACTAACAGTTGGCAAAAGTGATACTGGCTAAATTGCAGCTACTAGTAAAGTTGTATCTAAAAGACAAAACGTAATACGCTGAGATTAACAAAACAGTAACTAAAACATAGTTTAAAGTTTTAACCCAAAAAATAGATTTAAAATAGCTATAATTAACAAAACAGTAGCTGAAAGTTAAAATTGGCTAAACTGATGCCCAAAGCTTCAATCAGCAAAACTTTAGCTAAATGTTGAAATGGGGGGTGGGGGGGGGGGGGGGAGTTAAAATCTTAAATGTAGCTAAACAATTCTGCAAACCTTTATTTAGCTAATGGTAGCTAAAGCCAAGATAAACTAAACTGTAGACAAAGGCTGAAAGAGGCTAAATGTGGCTAAAAGCTAAAATTAACAAAACCATACCAGCAAAACCATGTTTAAAAGTTCAACTTAAGAAAAACTATAGCTAAAAGTAACAATTAGCTTTTAGCTATGGTTAAAAAAATTCAAAACTATAGCAAAAAAACTAAAATTTGCAGATTTAGCTGAATCAGCATTAATGCAATGATTCTGGGGATACATTGAGATCTCTTTAAGGAGCAACTTGTCTAAAAGTCACAACATTTTTCACATGATAAAATTTGCCTCCTGTCCTGCTCGGACTTGTTGGTTGTTTAACATCTGATCAAATCATTCCATTCACAACACTCCATACAAACATCTGTTTACCACAGCTGCACTTCATTTGTGCTGATTAAAAACTGTTTATCATGAACGCACAATATAATGAGGTAATGAATGTGCTAAAAAAAATTAAATTACAAATGCTGTCATGTTAGCTTCACCCTGTCTGACTGTTAGCAAAACATCTAATGAACCGCTGAATGAATTTGGATTAACATCTCATTTAGTACATCTAAAGCTCAGGATGTTTTATTTGTCATTTTAGTCTTGTTCCTTTTTTTTTCAGCACAACTGTATATTTAAGTAATAAATAAAACTACCCACACGCACCAACACACACAGTACAGGAGAGTGTTTCTATGCCCTCCTTTGTTATCACTAGGGCAACTAACAACCCAGGCACGCTCCACTGCACACAACGGCTGAGCGAAGAGCTGCGCTCTTAACTCACTGACACACATGCAGAGACACTGTGGATTTGGCTATGGGCCACGTCCTGCATGTGCCTGCACAAGCCAAAGTAACACAAGTGCCCAGAAGCACCACTCCACCACTCCAGACGGGTTTAACTCTTTGTCCCTCATGTTGGTTAAAATGTTAGATTAGGTCAGCTGTAGCAGAATAAGCCCAGAGGAGGAATATTCTGTATGCACCATACAATGTTTCTGCTGTTTTCACTGCCTTTTACTTCATTTTCCTGTGGAATGATGCTTTAATGGTGCGTATCTGGCCCTTTGAAAGAATGGCTCAAAGGGCCAGAGCAGAAAAAGAGCACCGCTCTATCAGTGATCTGTGGACTTTCATGAACATGCACGGGTGCAAGCGTTATCCTCAGGTTCCCTGCAGCTATCAGAGAAGTGCTAGTGGGGGTGAGGGATGGTAGGCAGACTAAAAGGGAAGGCAGCGCTCATGGTAAGCAGCGCTCTGCTCATTTTACGGGAACAACCGTAGCTCCAGGCGGGAGTGTGTGCTTTCAGTAGTCTGAGGGAATCTGATGTGAGCTTTTTCAGCAGAGGCCTTTTTCGGTGAGCATCACTGTTCCTGCTCCTTTTTGGGTAACGTGGGTGAGGGCGGTTTGGGCAAAACAGAGAGGAACAGGCATGTTGTGTGCAAAAAGGAAGGAGTTTAGGGTCTAAATCAACAGTTCAGTCCTTTTGAAGTGGTATTCTGTGAAAAAGTTTATAAGCATCTAATGTCTTACCTGTACAACAAGTAAACCTTTGTTTTTCAGCTCCTTAAAACAACCTCAGTTTGGAGAAATAGAGTTTAATCAGACTGAAGTGACGTGCAAATGGTATGCAGTCTTAAAACATATTCAACCTCAAAACAAGCACAAGTTTATAAACCTTCAGTGACAGCTGCAGTTCATACCACTCAGCTGGATAAGACTGAAACATCTTTTCTGACATACTTTGAAAATAACCAAGGATCTTCTGTAATAGACCGTAACATGACAACACTGGTGTGGCCAGCAGGGACAAACATGCATTCACCTCCACACATAATTCAATTCAGTTTATTTATATAGCGCTAAACCCCAACAAAGTTGTCTCAGGGCACTTTACAGAAACATTCACATACAAAGAAAACCAATTAGTGAAGTTTTCTATCTAAGGAAGCCAGCAGACAAGTTGAATATTCACTTCGTCACAGGCCCTCATCATGAGCAAGCACAATGGCAACAGTGGAAAGGAAAAACTCCATTTTAACAGGAAGAAACCTTTAGCAGAACCAGGCTCAGGACAAGCGGCCATCTGCTTTGACTGGCTGGGTTTGAGAGAACAGGAAGGAGAGACTAAAGAACACAGGATGGCAGGTCCAGGTGTAGGTCCAGGTGAACCTGAAAGACAAAAACACATGTCAAGGATTGAAAAAAATTACAAATTCAAAGCAGGTTGAGCAGAGTAAGTAAAGACAGTAGCAGAGTGGAAAAGTGTGGTCAGTTTGTCTTCCAGCAGTCCAAGCCTAGAAGCATAACTAAGGGACAGCTCAGGAAACCAAAGCAAACCCTAATTAAAGGATTTATCAAACAGGAAAGTCTTAAAACTGGACAATGTATCAGCCTCATGGACAGAAACTGGAAGTTGGTTCCACAAGAGAGGAGCCTGATAACTGAAAGATCTTCCTCCC
>JARVGS010000127.1:21602769-21622393 GCA_031762315.1 Hypsolebias antenori
AAAGGCTTCATCTTCTGCAGTTATTTACTTCTAACAATTGTAACTGAGCGACATTTTTATCTGCTCAGGAGTTGAACAAGTGGACCTTGGCATGACCTCTCAGATGTGGTCCACAAAGAACCATCTTCCGGTTCAGGGCTGAGACGATCTGCTCAGTCCGGGGGTCCAAGGCAAACTGCTTTTTACACAAAGGATCTTTGTTCAAAACAACAGCTCTGAGGATATTGTTTAGACTAACTATAAGGAACATTGTGACTCCCCTCTGAAGAAAACAGCTTCAGCTTAAAGACAGCTCATGACAGGTGTCTCTGAAGGAATAATCACTTTCTGAAAAACAGAACAGAGAAACATGTTGTCCACATTGTAATATTTACATTATTTCATTATAATGATTGAGAACAATAATCAAAATTATTCATGTTCACACTTGTTAATCAAATAAAATAAACTTCATTAATGATTTGTTTTCTTTCTTAGAAACAGAGGAAGAATACAATAAACATTTGTCAGACTGTAGCTGACTTTGTGTCCCTGACGAGAAATGTGTAGAAAAACATCAGACGTTATTGAAGTCAGAAGTAATTTTAAAGCACATGGTGAGTCTGAAAGATGAATAAGGGTCGAGGGTCATGATTAAAGCAGTGCAGCTTCATGCTACAAATGGAAATCTCTCTGCTCATAGTCATATGTGTTTGGGAGCAGTCATAGCTACTACCACACCAACTGGGTCAATATCTGTAAAACTGATAAGGTTAAAACCACTTTTGTGGTTTTATTTTTTATTATTCTTTAGTTTAAGATTCATTTTCTCAGCCACATTGAATCAGACTGACTCCAAAAGTTTACCGGTTATAGATGAACAAACACACATGCACAATTCAGTTCAGTTTATGTATATAGTCCCAATTCACAATAAAGTTGTCTCAGGGCACTTTACAGAAACATTCACATACATATAAAAGCCAATAAGTAAAGTTCTCTATCTAAGGAAGCCAGTAGACTCATTAAATATTCACTTCATTGCAGTCTCCCATCCTGAGCAAGCACAAAGGCAACAGTGGAAAGGAAATACTCCCTTTTAAAAGGAAGAAACTTCCAGCAGAACCAGGCTCAGGACAAGTGGCCATCTGCTTTGACCGGCTGGTTTGAGAGGACAGAAAGGAGAGACAAACAAACACAGAATGGTCAGTCCAGATATAGGTCCAGGTGTACCTGAAAGACAATAAATAAATAAAAAATAAACACAAGTTAAGGATAGATAAAATAATGACAAATACAAACAGGTTGAGCAGAGGAAGTAAAGACAGTAGCAGAGTGAAAAAGTGTGGTCAGGTTGTCCTCCAGCAGTCTAAGCCTATAGCAGCATAACTAAGGGACAGCTCAGGAAACCCAAGCCGACCTTAACTATAGGATTTATCAAAAAGGAAAGTCTTAATCCCAGTCTTAAAACTGGACAATGTGTCAGCCTCAAGGACAAAGATTGGAAGTTGGTTCCACAAGAGAGGAGCCTGATAAATGAAAGCTCTGCTTCCCATTCTGCTTTTGTAATGGAAGAACTAGCTCTGTAATATAAGATGGAGCTAGGTTGTTGAGAGCTTTGTAGTTTAGAAGTAGGATTTTGAATTCTATTCTGGATTTGACAGGGAGCCAATGGAGAGAAGCTAAAACTGGAGAGATATGATCTCTCCAACTAACTTCAGTTAAGACTCTGGCAGCAGCATTTTGGATCAACTGAAGACTTTTTAAAGAACTATTTGGACACCCAGATAACAAACCATTGTATAGTCCAGTCTAGATGTGACAAATGCATGAACACAATAAATCAGATGCTCAGAACCACCTGTGGGTGCGCTCATATAAGTCCTGCTAACATAGATGGATATAGGTATACAGTATAAGTAAAAAAAAAAAAATTATGTGTCCTTATTTCCAAAGATCCTCCCTTTAAAAGTCTGACTTGTCACTTTAAATTTTCATCTGAGTTTAACTTTATTTGACGGACACTGATGCAAACATGTTCTGCTTTAACAGAGTGTACTCACGAGTGTTGAAGAAGGAGGGGGATCTCTGACAAACACTGACTACAGCAGTGACACTGATCCTCAGAGACAAGTGAGCTGTAAAAATCAACTGACACACACCAGAGAGACACTCTTCCATGGACAAACTCAACGAAGGAAATGAAGCATGCCGCTGCAAGTTACATGAGTGCTCCATTAGGATGAGGTCTTTGCTGTCTGGCAGCTTCAACCGGACATGAAGTTAATAGAGACTCAGTGAAGAAAAAGACTGTTTGACTCTGAAGGAAAGAAGTCTGTGCAAATATTAGTCTGATCCTTGTTCGGTCAATGATTTCAAGTTCATGATGAGGCTTACAGACTGGAAATCTACTAATGCTTTTAAAGAAAACGGCTTTGCAATCTAAAAGTGGCTGGAGCATATTTATGCCTTCAAAAAAGTATTAGGTTTAAAGAATACTTATGCAGATGACAAAAACAACAGGAACACCATTCTATTAGTCTATCAGGATAGACTTTGAGTCTCTACAAAATTATTCAATCTATATTGCTTTATTTAATAAGCTTTTCTCAGGGATGAATATTCTTTTAGAGTTTGTTCAGAATAACAGGTAGATTGGTTTCATGTTTTAAAGCATAGCTAATTTAATTCTCAGACCTTCTTCTGTGCCTTAAAGTTGTCAAAGTACAAACATTGAGGAGAACAAAACATTAAAATATGTTGGACAATAGAAGCTCACTAAACCCATTTCTGGGTGTATTTGGTGCTAAAATAATTTTCATGTGAATATTTCAGAGGATAGAGCCAGTGGATGCCACGGTCTTTACTCAATACATTGTCTATGGCGGGATGCAGCCTGTTACTATGCAACACATGAGCTGAAAAGATATTCCAGGGGAGAATTTTCATCTTCTGTCTGTATCCTTCCTTTGAAAGCTCTTTTCTTTGACTCACATGTTCCTGAGCTTAGTTCAAAGTTGCTTTATGGGGGAGGAGGGCCATGTCTGAAGTAAATATGCCTTTTCCTCCCAGTTGCTGCTCTTGCTGTCTTGATATTAACTGTAAAAGGCTTAACGGGGTCAGAAACTGGGATAGGCAGAACTTAAACTCAGACTCACTCATATTCCTAACTTACTTTCTAATTACAGCCTAAAACAGGTAGAGGGAAAACAAAATATCATTATACAATGTGTCTATATAAAAAATCCCTGGGCACAGTTGTATAAAAAGAGCAGATTTCATAACCACTAGGATATTTGACTGTCCTGCAGATTTATTTGGGATCCTCTTAAGATCACATCGAGCTGCAGTGTTAAATAAAACCTCTGCGTGGTCCACAGTATCATCCTGAAAATGGAAGTTGCTGCAGCAGCCCACACTTGGCACAGCATTATAAAATATGCAGCTGGGCAAACACAGAGCTTTCCCTTTTGAGCCAGTCTATATTTATAATTGTGAATCCTGAACAGCTTGTGCACAGGATCGTTCTTAAGCTCACATCTTTCTTAAAATCATGATGCAAGCTGGAAGTTCAATTTAAAAAAGCACAACAGGTTCACTTTAATTCACTAAATCTTTTAACAGCAACTCAAAATATCGAATGAAATCCATGAACATGTTTAATTTCACATTTTAGATCCAGCTTCCAGTCAGAGCTTTAAACGCTTCAGTGCAGGGGGAAAAAAAATCCAACAATACCATAATTCCCAGACTATAGAGCGCACCTGAATATAAGCCGTGCACAACATGTAAAAAAAATAGAAACTATTTTGTACGGAAGCCGTCCTTGTGTTTAAGACACGTGTTCGTTCACATTGTAGCATAAGATATTTACATAGTAATTAAAAAAATTTTTAATTAAATACATACACAAATATGTACAGTATTTTTTTTAAACAGTGCTGATAACACAGCTGGTAAAAAAAATACAGTAGCCTACCAGGAAGTCATCGATGCTACATTCCTCCTGCTTGCAAAGCAAAATTACTCTGTGAACATGAGAGATTCGCATGCTCTGCGCATGCTGGGGAATCTAACCCTAACTGTCAATGAATTCATTGTGGTAGACTGCTGGTTGCATGGCCTCAGGGAGGGATTATGGGTTAAATTTAGGGTCATTGTTAATCATTTCATCAAATCACATCAGCAGTTTAGTATTGTCCTTTTAGTGATTAGTCTGTTCTCGTTAGCCTGGTTTATGTGTTCATTATATGTTCGTTTGTGTTAGGCCATTCAGTAGAGTAATCATGAGTGAGGGAGGTAGTTACTACTTATCGTGAAGACCTGTAGAGTCCACTCTGTGTGTTTGTGTCACAAAGACCCATCCCCAAGAGAGGTGTACTGGGCAGCCATGTGAGTGCCTGGTTGTGACAAAGCTAAATGTTTTGGCAGCATGAAAGTCGTTAGCCCATTAAAAATAAAATAAAAAGCCATAAATTAGCTGCAGCATTTATGCCGCGGGCTTCAAAGTGTGTGAAAAAAGTAGCAGCTTATAGACCAGCAATTATGATATGTGCACTGGTTTTATTTTATTTTGGGTTTCACACAATGTCTAAAAAAGAATACAAAGACAAAAAATAACCATTTCTACAGGAACCAAAAACAGTCGTTTTTGTTTTTATTGATTATGTGATTTTTGAATCAGGAAATCACCAAGCCGGATGTATCTGGAAAAATATGCAGTTAGCAACAGATGACAACCAAAAATAGTTCTTTGTCAATCTTATTTCGAGGGTCAGAAGCTAAAATGTTTAGGAACCCCTGGTTTATTCAGGCAAATTTTTAACTTTTAAATGAGTTTTTAAAATAGAAATTTCAGGTAATGACCCAAACTGTGCTGAAAATTTACACCTGTCCCAAAAAAAAAAAAAAAAATTTATCAAGCTCTGGCTGTTTTCTCAACTGGGCCAAATACTCGATTCAAATTCTCCCAGAAGTATTTTTGCTGTTCAACTAAAACATCTGGTCAAGTTGCTGAGGGACACTAAATTATTTTTTTAGACTACGCTTCAAACCCGTATCTTTTTTAATTTTTTTATCCTGCAATGATTAAAACTTTAACATTAAATTCAAACAACTAAATCTTGAGGCATTTTTGTTGTTCGGGATCGTTAAGCATTCAAAAAGTGTTTCATTTCCAAACGCCTGCACATCCAATACAAAAATAAATTATTTTTATGTTTATTGTGGCTCGAGCACATAAAAATGGAGCTGCTGTTCTCCAGAGGTGCATTAATATTCACTGAACTCCCAAATATCATTAAACCAGCAGAGCTTGGAAATATGATCTGCTGTCTTCACAAACATTCAGCTCCTTCTGCAAGCATCAACCCAAACTACAGATACTGTTCAAAAGCTCATGCTTTCAGGATTCTTGCTTGTAAAATGCTAAAAAGATCATGGAGACACTTTTTTGTTATTCTTACATGAAGCTGTGCAGACAGGAAGGACAACACACCAGTTGGGGATTCTTTTACTCATCATGAATTTTCCCTCGTTTCATCTTCAGACATTCTAAAAGATGTCAAAACTTCCTGGATTACTGTTAAGGTTTCTGTTGCTGACGATGGTTGTTGCTTTCACTCACATTGAGGAGGAACTCTGAAGCTGTTCATGCACAGCTTTCTGTCTGTGGTGCTTCAACCCATGCAAAGACGCCGCAGCGTGTCCTGATGAGGACAAAAGTCAGTAAATCTGTCAGCATTGCTGCAAAAAGCAGACGGTCTGTTCGGCTTCATCAGGCAAACTAAAAGGCATGTAACCCCAGCTATGAATCAGAGAACAAAATGGGAGCTTCGGCTGCCACACGAACAAACACAAGAGTAGCTGTATTCTCTTGTCCGTGCACAGTGTATGTGCACAGATGCAGGGGAAAGACACAGAAGCTGCAGAAGCACCCACATCCTTCACTTTTCTGTTCTTAAGCAAACAGCCTGAGGTGCAGTGTGTGTCAGCAGTGTGGGCTGACGTTAACACAATGTGTGTGGAGACAGATGTCTCCTCAGCACCCCCACCCCCACCTGTGCATTCCCCCGAACACACAAACACAGCCTCACATCTCATTACGTCTCCTTTATGACTGACGGAGAGAATTTTGAAATCCAGAAAAGCCTCGTAGAAGTTGTCGCTCTGCACTTAAGCATTTGAATTAGAAACTGGGTGAAGATGTGGAAAAAACTTTCAAAGGGATGTTCAGTAAAAGTAGGTTAAGTCTAGAAGAGCTGATGCTCAGCACAGAGGTGCAGAAAGGAGAGAGGTGTATCATTCACAGGTAGGATATCTGTGGTTGGATGGCGGTAACACCATGAGTAGGCGATGTGCCAGGTATTCCCCCTCACACACACACACAGATACACACACACACCACCACCACCACAGCCAGAGACACTCTAATTAGGGAGCACAGTGGGGAGAGAAAGCAAGAACAGCTCTGCACTGTCACGTAATGATTTTCTTATCAGCTCCACTACAGGAAACGTGACGCGTCCCTCATCTGTTGGATGTCTGTGCGTTTAATCTGAATCTCCACATCACACTCAGAGACACCGAATCAACAGTCATGCTTTTGTCAGAGCCAAACAGTGGCAGCACGTGCAACTGGTCCAGCCAAAACAGGACAGATCAACATATACCGTACTTGCCGCCGCACACGTCGCACCGCCGTATGTCACATCAGTCCAAATATGTCTAATAAAGTGGGGAAAAGCATAAACATGTCACTTCGCTGTTTACGTCGCATCTATTGTGCATCACCGCTGATGCGTCCATTTGTTACGTGTCACCACTGACATGTTGGCCGGTGTTGTGCAAAACATTAATTAGCTGCCAAATTGTGGCCGTGGGATTGTGCACGGGAGGACTTTAACAAGATTATCACTTAAAAACAATTATTTGTTTGCTCATTGTTATAATAAAGGTGTGTCTCATTTGAACTTCTCCTTAATAAATGCACTTTAATGGTCAAATCAGCTGCATTTCGCCTGGACGGCGCGGCAAAATGTAGCTGATTTGACGGAGTTCCAGAGCGAGACGAAGGTGGCTTGTATGGCAAGCCAAGTGTCTCATTAATAGCCACTTTTATGTATTTATGAGACATTTGGCTTGCCATATTAGTCGAGGGCCCTCTAGTAGCTGAAAATTGTAGTGTTCAATATTTTCCATTTCAGAATGAATGAAATCGTCAGATCGCAGCCAAAAATTGGGTTATAAGTATGGGGGGAAAAAACATAAATACTTTGCTTGGCTGTAGAAGTCACAGGCATGCTAATTCATGCAAAACACTGCGACTTATACAGCGAAAATTACGGTAATGAGAACGAAGAAAAGCAGCAGTTGTCCGTTTTAACAGAGTTTACTTTCACTGGATTAACAATAAATTATAAGTTTAGTCAGCAAAGACTGAACATTACTGCATATTTTACATACAAGCTATTCCCCTCCACATAATCATTTATACATATTTATAGCTGTGGTTGTGTTTCTGTAATACTTTGCCCCGATTTCCAGATGGTCCAGATGGACTGACAAAGACGGGAAACTCCTGCAGAAAGGGGCGAAGAGTGATTCACATGTCTGCACCTAAAACATGTGAAACAGCTAACAAATAACCAAGTCAACTTGAGGTTAATCAAAAAGAGAAAATTTGCATTTAAGCAATAGAGTCTGAGGAAACACTGTCAAGAGGTATCTTTTTATTAAAACAAGACAAGACGCCCATGAAGTGTTTTTCACGTTCAAAATGTAGGTTACGGGCAGTGAACTGAAAGTAATGTTGAAAGTAGACATGTTTCATTTCCACTTCATGTTGCCATCTGTAGATTATGCTCATTTAGTGTTCTTCTTTTTTTGTTGTTGTTTTCATTTTACCCTCTGTCACAAATACGACTACAGCGCTTAAGAGTTCAAAGTGTAAAGACGGGGTGCTGGTTTTAAATGAAATCGACTCGATAGACCCAAAAAAAAAAGAAAAAGAAAAAGAAAAGAAAGAAAAGCAAAGAAGATGCAGATGGATGATGACAGGTGAATGGATTTTAATGAACTGTGACAGAAGTGTGTGTGTGACGCCCTGAGATCCAAGGCCACAAAAATGACCCTAGACATGAATGTTTGGTTCTGGAACAGGCCAAGTCCAGGAACTTCACCTCGTCACATGCACTCTCTTTAATCAAAACAGATTCTGAGTGTTTAACTATAAGAATATTAAAGGCCAAACATCCCTTGAAGAAATGTATGTTTTATACATATGTATATATGTTTTTAAATTTCTGAACAGTTCTGCCCCCTCTTATCTCACTGATCTGCTGCAGCCATATGGCAGGGCCAGAGACAGGGCCTTCTCTGTTGCAGGTCCAAGATTATGGAATAAATTACCACTGTGTCAAGCAGGCTCCCTCTCTCACTGTTTTTAAGTCTCGTTTAAAAACCCATTTTTATTCCCTAGCTTTTAACACTGTGCGAGTTGATTTGAACTTGTCTGTATTCTATAACGTTAGCCATTTAGTTCTTATCTTTCCCTCTGTGGATCTATGTATTGTATCCTGTGTCCTTTGCTTGTGTTGTTTTTGCTGCACAGCACTTTGGTCTTGTTGCTTTACAAATAAAGTGGTACGGTAAATGCATGTTACCCGCCACCTTTCATGTCAGAGATTTAAATTAAAATCATGATGTGATGAGAACAGATGGTATTACAGATGTTTTGAACCAACCTTCTAAATCACATTATGCACACTTGCGTTTAGCTTATTTGTTTAGGATGACTCATATTTTACAGATAGAGACCTAAAGTTTATGTGCATATCAGTTGTAGATGTATGCCCAGAGATTGCTTTTGTTTATTTTCTTTAAAAGCTGTCAACTGGTTCATGAGATTTTGATGTAACTTTTGGTAAGGATAAAAGATAAAATCCTCAAAAAGTTAAGTCAGGTCCTCTGGATGTTCAAAAAACAAAAACAAAAAAAAAATGAACGTTCAGAGGACCTGACTTAACTTTATTGGATTTTTCTACCTGGATTATTGAGCATACATCAGGAAAAGATAAAATTGCTTTGCTACACTTTTTCAGCTGAAGCGGTCAGGGGAATTAATGTAAAGGTCATGGATGCGTTTCACTTACTAATGTTAAACTGACATAGAACGGTGTGTGTTTGAGATGTTTTGTCTGAAGAAAGTGGAGCCTGGAGGAGCATAGAGCCTGTGCACCTGATAAACTTCAAGCAGACTTGTGTTGACCTCGCCTCTGATAACGATTACAAGACGATGCTTCTTTATGCTATCTGTTGGCAGACCTTGTGTCCAGAGCTTCTTGTAACATCTTAGTAAGTCTGTTTTCAATTATGCACCCCTTGCAAGTAAAACTGGATTGAAAAATCTTCTTGTTCATCCTCTGAGTGGCTTGTTTGATTAATGAGTTGATAGAATAATTAATTTATCCAACAGAAGTCACACTGTGGCTACAAACCAGAACAATTATGTTATTCTTGGAAATCAAGCTCCAGTGACTGTGTTTAACATGTAGCACTTTCTGTGCAGGTAAACTGACCCAGACAAGACAGAGCCATATGACTCATCTGCTGCAGATGCTCACTCACTCGTTGAGGACGGTGAGGTTTGGGGGCAGTGGGGGTCTGTGAGCTCCATGAGTGGCTGCAGAACACAAGTACGCCACCAAACAAGCTTCGTCTGTGGAAACCATTGCTCTCTGGTGGACGTAACGGGAAAGAGCAGGCATCTTCAGACTAAACAAGACCAAACGTTGACTTTGAAGCACAAATGACACGTTTGTCCTTTTTAACATATTTAAAGGCACTTTATTGACCGATATCACAAAAACAAATAATGTGCATTACAGAGATTTTGTTACAGTTATAAAATCTCAAAAAAGTGCATAGTGTTTATGACCACAAGTCAATTAAAGTTGGGACGTGTGGCATGTAAATAAAAACAGAATGCAATGACTTACAAATTCCATAAACCCATATTTTATTCTGAATGGAACATAGTAAACACAACAAATGTTTAAACTGAGACTTTTTTTTTTAACATAAGGCAATTTTATGGCTCTACGCATCTAAAAAAAATAGAGACGTGGCAACAAGAGGCTGTAAAAGTAAATGGAGCAAATGAGAAACAGCTGGAGGAGCAATTTGCAACAAAGTTAAGTTGATTCGGTCGGTAAAAGAAACGTTTCTCAATGAAGATTTGGGATTACTTTGAATATCCTTTAATCTACAGACCATAATGTGAAAATATGTCAAGAGTCTAGAGAAATCTTTGTGTGCAAAGGACAAGGCTGTAACTCAATACTGGATGCTCGTGATCTACAGCGCCTCAGGCAGCACTGTGTTAAAAACAGGTCTGATTCTGTTCTGGACATCAGTGCACAATCTTATGGACACCAGCACAAATCGCTGTCTGCAAACACAATTTGCTATTCCATCAGCAAATGCAGGTTTAAGCTCTACAATGTAAAAAAGAAGCCATGTGTGAACATTAACTAGAAGCACTGTTGTCTTTTCTGGGACAGAGCTCATTTGCAATGGACCAAGGCAAAGCTGAAAACTATTTTGTGGTCAAATCAGTAAAAATTCAATGTTTTTAGGGGGTGGATCATGGATAACATGACCTCCATACTAAAGAGAGGCACCATCCAGCTTGTTATCAGTGAACAGTTCAAAAGCCTGCCTCTCTGATGGTATGGGGGTGCTTCAGTGTTTATGTCACAGGCGTCTAACACATCTGGAAAAGCACCATCAATGCAGGAAAGTAGAACAGAACATTCTCCCATCCAGACTTGGTCTTTTTCAGGGAAGGCCTTGCATATTTCAGCAAGACGATGCTAAACCCCTCCATTGTAACAACATGGCTTCGTAGTACAGGTGCTGAACTGGCCTACCAGCAATCCGCACCTCTCAACAACTGGAAACATCAGGTGCATCATGAAACAAAAAATCCAGCCAAAATCTGACAAGAATGGGAGAACATTCCCTCTAAAAGCTCCAGCAGCTGCTCTCCTCAGCTCCAAGATGTTTCCAGACTGTTAAAGAAGAGGAGACGCTTCACAGCGGGAAACACAGACCAACTGTTGTTATACATGTTGCTGCCATCAAACTTAAAGTTACATTAATATTTTTCCCAAGACTACAAAATTACAATTTCTTGGTTGAAACATTTAATTTATGATCAACTGAATTCTATTTTCATCTTACACATCTTCCCAACTTCTTCAGAAGTGGGGATTTATTTAAAAAGTTATTAGCAGTTGTTTATATAACTAAGCAAAAAAAAATACTCCTTTTAAATGTGTAATGGGTGCGTTTGTAACAGAAAGCAACATTATTGGTGAAACTTCTAACAAATAGTTTTGGGGGAAAGACGTGCTTGTGCTTTAAAGTTTTAAGAACTAACTATTAAAAACAAAATATATAGGCTTTGGAGGGAGTGATCACTGATGTATCAAGTTTTTAACAAGAGGAAATTATCAGAATTTATTTTTTTTACACTAAAATAAACATTTTTCTCCCAAACATTTACTCAACTATGCAGTTTATTATTTCAAAATGCCAGAATAAATTGATATTTACTTAAACAAAATAATCAGCACAAAGGTCCCCCACCTCCCACTTACGTTTTTTGGATAATAACTAAAGAGAAATCTAGTTTAGAAAATATTTGGACAAGTTGAGAAAAATCTCATCCGTTCAGCCAGTGGTTGCCATCCCGATGGGATGGCAGCAAAAAGTGCAAGAATATTTGTTACTTGAAATAACATTCAACCTAAAAGACGTCGTCGCCAGTCAGTCGTCTGTCACACCTTTGAGACAAAGCTCCTCTTGAACCCTGAGCAAGTATTCTGGATCTGGATACCCAAAACTGTAAAGAAAAAAAATTGAACAAGTTGACCAAACGTCTGAAAAGTCTAACAAAAACAATATTGTTTTTCTCTCTAATGACCCAAGTTGTCTCAGATTTATTTCAACTTTCCTTCAAGCACATCAGTAGTGAAAGGGATTCAGTGTGGATCGCAGAGTCCTGTCTCAAACATCAGAGCAAATTCACGTTAACAAGAAGCACCGTGCACCAGTTTCATTAACACCGTTCGCTTGGCTATTTCCTATTAGTTTATTATTGTTCGCTGCAGGGGGATCAAAATGTCCATGTGCGTTTGTTTTGGTCATGTTGGCTAAACATTTCGTAAACCACAAGAGTAATCATTGAACATGCATCGACAACTCGTAAAATTTTGGAGCTAGACCCATTCAAGATGGCCGCCACAGCTAACTTAAACGCAAACAATGCTATTGGTTTTACAGTTATCGAGCTAAAGTTTGGTGAGGCCGGAGCAGCTGAAAAACATCCCCAACACATAAAGCTGATGGTGGGAACAATTTTCTATCACCTTTCTGAGTCAGCTTTATCTTTCTGTTAGCAAAACAATTCATGAACTTCTGAATGAATTTTAATGACACTCTTTGAAAATAATCATCGGATGTTTATCTACAACTGATGAAGTTTTAGAGTCAATACAATTTAAGACGCCTGCGACAGCTAACTGACCTAAGCTGACACAAAAATGGCTATAACTTAAGTCAAATGAACAAATATTGAGCAGAAATTTGATATAGCAGTAGTTTAGTTCGTTTTAACACAAACTCTGAAGGATTATACTCCTTATAAGATCTTACAATTTTGCATGAGATCACATATTTGACCCTAATGACAACCACTCCCTCCCTCCGGTGTATAAGGTGGCAGGTGATATGCATTCCTTCGATGAATACTGGGCCGTTAATTTACTCTGAAATACCTACAAAACCAAACTCGCTTGTCAGTCTCAGTTGGACTGTGTGTCCAGAGTGAATCAGCAAATCCTGATAAACTGAACTGGTTTGATGGCTAATACTTTCTCAGGTTTAAAAATAGGAACATCAATGAGTTCAGCCTCGCCAAACTTAAAAGAACTGCTGCGGATTGTTGGAGCTGAGAATTAGTTATCCTTATTAAACTTACTTTGAGTCTAAATGTGCTGAAAAGAAGCACTTTCATAACTTGTTCAGTTAAAACTACACCCTTCTGTCTCCCGTTGGTAACATTCAGCTAAAATGAGCAGTGCGTACCACTCTGGGCCTCCTGAAGTGCTGGTCTTGTGATGGATGTCATTCCAGGTGATGACGTTGTTGAGGCCTGTGGTTGCAGATCGTCCCACAGTGAATAGGAGTCTTCGGTCAAACGCTTTCTTCAACAGCCTCAGGACTTTTTGTCCTTCTGCGCAGGCTGGCAGGAAGGCGGTACGCGAGGTGCTGCTGTACCTCACCCCCGGGTTTGGGTGCTCGGGCTGTAACGGGATAAACGAAACACTTTAAACACATCCCTGCTGTAGTAAAAAAAAAAAAAAAACTAACAGAATACTTATATGAAAATAACACAGGAAAACAATACATTTCTAGTATTTTGTTGCACCTGTCCCAACACTTTATTCAAAATGATTCAACTTTTATTTATATAGGTTAATCCCATTGAGCCTCGGGACTCATTTACAATAGAGACCTGAACGCTCGTTCATCTTTAAAAACTATTTAAATTCAAAATCGGACCTTTTAAAAATAAATATAGCGTGAGCGACTTTGACACTTGTATTATTTTAGACTCAACAAATGTGTTTTGCGTTATACATACGAACACACATGTACTGTAGATACAAAAGCTGCTTTCAATTTGAAATAACGCCACATTTTGGAAATATTTTACCATTCATTAAAAAAAAATACAAAATAAATCAAAGGTATAGCATTTCATGAAGGAATGCACATTGCCCCCTCTTCAGTTTTAAACTAAAATCCTCTTACGTCCAGAAAATGGACATAATGGAGCCGTTGTAGCCAGATCTTGTAAATGACGTGCAATCTCATGCTATACTGTGAGATCTTCTATCAGCACTGTGTGTTGAAGAGGACTCTCGATGACTACCACACTAAATTTAAGCTCAATATCTATTAAACCGGTTGTAGACATTTTTGTGTTGACTAAGATGGCTCAGCTGTGGTGGCCATCTTAACATGGGGTAACACTAAAAGTTAACCAGTGATGTGCAATTAACAATTACTTTCTGATAGTCTGATTATTTTGCTAACAAACAGGGGTGACAACAGTTAAAGCCTAAGTTTTAGGTAAAGATGTCATGCAATGTGCAGCTACACCAGATTTTAGTTCAATTTCTCCAAAAGTGGCAAAGTTAGAGTAATTTTTGTGTGCTAATGTTGCTGCAAACACAAAATGTTTCAACGTGTGATGGCTGCGGTGGTCATCTTGAATCGAGATTCAAGATTTTTTTTTATTAGTCACTCCACCACATGTACGTGCGGTGGAATGAAATTATGTACACAATGTCCCAGTTACATCCAACAAAGTATTCAAATATAAAAGAAAAAAAGTGAAAACAGTAATAAGATCTAAGATATGAACCAAGTAAAACGTCACCTAAAAACTAATCAGTGTGACTACAAAGGGTAATGAGTTAAAGGGTTTATTACTAATGACTACCTCATAGTGAAACCATATTCATGTGTTTTCATGGGACCATACAGAGGAATACATCTGAATTAACATGAAACAGCACTGCCCCCTGGCGGACACGCTGAGCATCGCAGTAGCAGAAACTTGTAGCCGTGACGATGCGGTGAAACTATCAGGCTCACCCCTTGTATCCCTGCGGGAAAACTGTACTGGATGGTAAAGGACCCGCAGCCCTCGTAGCCCGGCAGGCTCAGCCAGCTGTGGGCCACCGTCATCGTGCCCTTCGGCTGGGTCCCCGTGTACACTCCGTGGAAGGTGTTGCATATCGGACACGCAGGCTTCACGTTAAAAACGGAGTCGATACACTCCGAGCAGAAGGAGTGACGACACTTCAGTGTCTTCTCGTCTTTGATTTTGTCCAAGCACACGGCACAGACTACCGTGCTCTCGGCGTGAGAGTTCAAATTCGGTGTGTTTTCCGTCATTTTCCGGATTCCTCACCGTCGCCTCTTAGCGTGCAGCTACTTTCGGGATGCTCAGGGGGCGGTCCGTAAGACTGGTGACGTCATCAAAATAAATAGCACGCATCACGTGTCAGGAAATGGAGCAAAACCGAGTTAATAGTTTTCTTTATGTTCTTGAATGCAGTTTCTTGTGCATTTTGCTACACACATCAAGTTAATTGAAAGCATCTAAGAAGTCTGGTGAAAGTTTTGCAGCAAAATATAAACTCCACAAGCGTTTTTTTTTTATTATTATTTTTTTTTATGTATCAGAGAGTCGACCCTTCCAGACGCAGCTCATTGTTTTGATTCACCTGATAAGTCTTAAAGGTAAAATGCACCTTACTCTGATTGTAGTTTGGACAATAATTCATTCTTGCACATCTTATGATTCAGTGTTCTACTTAAAAACTTTTTATGTATGTCATAATTTGTTTCTTTAAATGCTAGGGGGGTTAAGAAACACTGTGAAACGAAAAGTTTTTTTCTATTTATGGAAGGAGCAAAAAGCTTTGTGTTTCCCTACAAGAAACTCATTCTGGTAAAGATGATGTGAATTTTTATGGATACATTTTTGGAAGTTACAGTGATTCTATTTTTATCAGTAATGGGATGTCACACTCAGCAGGTGTTATAATTCTGTTTAATAGAGTTCCTGGTAAAATTATAAATCATACTACTGATACAAATGGGCACTGACTGATGGTGATAACCGAAATTAATGATGGAAAATGTATCTTGGTGTCTATGGTTACAATGAAAGAGGCTAAAACAAAACTTTGACATCTGACTTATGTAAACGTATTACAGTTAGTATGCATTCTTATACAATGAATAAAGTTATAGTTGGGGGTGATTTTAATTTGGTGCCCGATCTATGGTTAGACAGAAATCCACCTCAGGTCTATTGTCATAAATATGATGATCTGATTGTTCAATTGATGAATAGTGCAAATGTGATTTGAGTTAAAGAGCTGGATAATGATCAAAATGACAATAACAACTAGATAATGTAATCCATGGCTTAATTTTCCTGGAAATTATCTGTGTTGTTGTTGTTTAATAAATGTACCCTTCTGTTTACAAGACAGTGGGAAATGGAATGTGTGAAAAAAAATTAGAAATATTTTCATTCTTACCCCCCGTCTTTAAAATGAATTATGAAATACTGTAGTCAGAAATTAAATAAAGAAAAGTCTTCACACTGATACATTTAGGGTTGCACAATACACCAAAAATAATATTGTCATTGCAATGTCAATTAGAGTATTATCAATATCAAAAGGAACTTTTGAACTGCAATAAATCATAAACTGCAATATTTCAAGTACCATACATTCTTTTATCTGCTGCTAATAATATAATTGGCCAGTTCAACACTCTCAGTGGCCTTGATGCCCACACACAGTTTAAATAATAGTGATGGGAGAAGCGAAAGTACAGAGTGAGGGGAATGTGGGTTAATTGCAATACATATCATTATCCATCCATCCATTACCTTTACTCGCTTCTTCCTTTTGGATCGCCGGGGCCACTGGTGCCCATATCAGTCACAGTGTGAAAGGCGGGGGACACCCTGGACACATCTCAGTCCATCACAGGGACACATGGAGACAAACAACCATTCACTCTCTCATTCACACCTAGGAACAATTTAGTTACCAATCAGCCTAACATGCATGTTTTTGGTCTGTGGGAGGAAACGGGGAGTACCCGGAGAAAACCCATGCATGCACAGAGAGAACATGCAAACTCCACCCAGAAAGGCCCCCGGCTGGGATTCGATCTGACAACATTCTCACTGAAGGCAGCAGCTCTGCAAACTGAGCCACCATATCGTCATCACAATATTAAAAATAATATAACACAACACAGGTTTTTCTATTTTACCATCGAGCACAGGATAAGACAGTATGCTGATGTTGTTCATTAAAACATTCGTAGGAGAGTTTAGAGCCCTGACCCTGAAGAGAGCTCACTGTCAAATAAATCTGCAAGTACCTACTAAATTTATGTTCGCCATAAATGCCAGCAGGAAAACAATGGCTTTATTTCATTTCTCAGAGTCCACCAACATTTCAAAAAGCAATGAAACCCTCTCAGTTTACTGTTATTCAAATGTATTCCTACTTTATGGTACGATGCATCATTTTAATGCCATTGCACTGTGGCTTGATGCCTGAAGGTTAGAAAAATGTCCAGTTAGCTTGGTTACAGATTTATTTAAATTTCCCAGACATAAATGTCCAGAAAATTTATATTTAAATTACTGTGACTACTGGATCTAATAGCTCTTGTGTCTGTAACAAAAAGGGGAAAGTTTTATGCTGATAAATTGTGTTTAAGTTAATCTGTTTCCTTTGTTAACTAGAAAGCAAGAACATCATATTTGGAGTATTCTGTGCATCTTGAACTTATTCCCTGTGTCTCTTCTTGAGATTTAGTTGTGAAAAGACACTCTTTGTTTAGAACCCACATTTACTGTCTCCGACAAACCCAAACTGAACTTTTTATTCAAGTATTAAAATGCAGGGTTCATAATTCTGGATATCAACAAAGTACGAATCAACACAATTAGAAAAGCAACCTTTATAATCATATAGTAACTCAGGGGATCCCTCTGTCCACATGTTCCTTTGACACCATCCTGTCAGGTAATGCATAGAAAGGTTTGTACAGTACCTTTAATAAACTACAATCCTGTGTCCCAAAACATCTCATTTGGTCCCTCAACTAAAACAAAGGGAGCAACAACAAAAAAACAACAATAAATTCAAAGTATCAGATGAGCAGATGTGATCTGTTTAGCCAAACAGGCTTCTGAACTGAATCCTATTTAAGGGCCAGCGTTTGGAAGAGTTTATTTTCTTTCTTTTTGCGGAAGAAGAAAATTTGGTAAAACAATAATGTACATTTTTACGAACTAACATTTGTAACTCGGGATGCACAATATTATCGGCATGTATCGGACGATATTAGCGTTAAAGTTCAATATTGGACATCGGCCATTCCATCAGAATAACTCACCAATGTAAAAGACGCTGTTTTTGCATGACAACCCAGTGACAAGGATGCATGCAGCCGCAGCACGACGTTGCAGCGGCAGCACAACGTGATGACATCACACACACCTACCTGATCTCATGGCAGAGAGGAAATTTCAAAATGTGTTATGGAAGCTGTTGTTTTTGTTGGGGATCTCAGATTCTGAAGATTTATGGACTATGTTGAGCCTCGCTACATTGTCCCCAGTCTGAGATATTTTTCCAACATAACCTCACCCGAGTTACAAGCCGTCATTTCTGACGTCATTGAGAATCTAATAGCCAATAGCACTTGGGTGAGTTTTACCACAGACATTTAGACGTCGCGTTAGCTCCATTAGCATGATTAGTCTTATGGCAAAATGGATAAACAGAAACTTTGAACTTAAAAAGTCTGTCCTTCATGCACAGGAGTGCAGAGGATCCCACACTGCAGCTAGGAACCTGGAACAAACCTCCACGAGTGAGACAGCATCACATGTGACTAATGCTAATAAGTAACATTTAACACTTTTCATTTAATATGATAAAGGGTTATGCATATCATACAGCTGTTACAGAATATATGTCACCTGCTCTTACAGCTGTTGCACAATTTTTGTAGCAAATAAGCCTAAATAGGAGGGCTATGTTCTGACAAAGGAACGTATGTAAAGTATCGGTATCGGCATCGGTTATCAGCCAAAGAAGTTTTAACATATCGGATATCAGCCAAAAATCCAATATCGTGCATCCCTAATAGGTGGACATGGGCACCAGTGACCCCCGCGACCCAAAAAGGGAGAAGCAGGTAAAGATAATGGATGGATGTGTAGCTTTTGTTCCTGGATGTAACTGAGAGCATCATGGTTTTCTCGTTTGTTATATCTATGTTATGTATATGTCATATCTATGCTAAGTCTATGTTATATCTATGTTACATCTATGTTATATATATGCTATATCTATATAATATTTATGTTATATATGTTCTATCTATGTTATGTGTATGTACTATCTATATTATGTTATATATATTTTACATCCATTTATGTTATATCAATGTTACATTTATGTCTGTGTTAGATCTATGTTATATTTGTTATATCTGTTATATTTATGTTATGTTTATATTCCATATATGTTACATCTATGTTACATGTATGTTGTATCTATGTTATAGCTGTGTTATATTTAGGGATAGGGCCGATCTGATCCAGTATCGGCCTCCAATACCAGCATAATTTAAATATCAGATCATCCTGCCGATACCTTCCCGATCCATTCTGCATGCTGGCTTAAGGTTATAGTCTTTTACATTGGTTGCGTAAAACACATTGCTCACACTGTGAGCATGCTTAAGAAACACCCACACTTTAACAGTTAACAGGATGCATGTGTATAACACAGACGTCCATCTCAATCATGGTGCAGGAACACTGAAATACCACTAAGCATTATGGGAAAGACACACCACAGCCGCGGTGCGGGTGGTGACTGCCCCACTGTTTTTTAAGTTTCGTTTTTGACGTGCTGCAGTTTCACTTTGCAGTTTAATAATAATAACTAAT
>JARVGS010000127.1:21649541-21662232 GCA_031762315.1 Hypsolebias antenori
AATAGCATCCCTGCACAAATATGTAGATACAGCATCAGTAAAGTGAAAGAAAAAGAAAAACAGCAGATAAGCAATAAATATTTATTATAAGGCAGACCAAAAAAAAAATCATATTTGGTTTTTTTTTTTGTTCTTTTATTTTTATAAATACATGACCAGTCAAACATTTCAGCACACAACTTGTTTTCATACTTTAGCTGCATTAGTTAAAAAAAAAAGCAAGAACAGCCAGTTTTGTCAGTGAATTATTTTCTTTTATAAACTTTACAATAAAAAAAAACTCTCCCTGTGTAATAGAAAAAGTCTAGAATAAAATTGCAGTCAAAACCTTGAACTTTTTTTTTTTTTTTATATATATTTTTAATTAATGAAAAATGTATATGAAAATAAACATACAAATACACTAGTGCAAATCAAAATAAAGCATTTGATGAATAAAAATAACATAATTAACATTAAAAAATGTGGACTTTGAATTTTCCAAGTTTTTCTCTTCAAGTTTAGAATTTTTAGGACTTGAGTTTGAAAAATCTTTCCACGAGCCTCCTGGAGAAATCAAATCTAAATGTGTGGATACAAACAAAGTGTTTACACCTCCTGCTGTTTAAATCTGAATCCAGTTACCGGTAAGTAAGTACCAGCTGTAAGTAAGTACTGGTGGCATGTAAGTACCAGTAAGTATGATGAAGGTAGAATGCAAATAAAATTTGACTTACTCTAGAAAGCTTGGTGTTACGTTTTCAGGTGGACGTGTGGAATCCCTGCACACACACACACACACACACACACACACACACACACACACACACACACACACACACACGCACATTACATATATGACAATATGACATCCTCCCAAAGGTTTCCCTTCACATCATCTCAGATTAACTAAGATTTTGTTCAATACGTGGGTAAACCTAAATTACTATTATAACAATTAAATTGTTTAGATTTAAAAAATATTTTTTTAAATGAAAAGGAAAACGGGATTAGTAAGCGACATCTGTAATACCGGTATATAAATTCATCTTTTGAAGTCCCACTTACATGGGGGTGGCATCCATGGTTGGCATATGAGTCGGGGAAATAGCATCCCTGCACAAATATGTAGATACAGCATCAGTAAAGTGAAAGAAAAAGAAAAACAGCAGATAAGCAATAATGCAAACATACAAATATTTATTATAAGGCAGACAAAAAATATTAATGTTTAGGGTTTTTTTTTTTAGTTCTTTTATTTTTATAAATACATGACCAGTCAAACATTTCAGCACACAACTTGTTTTCATTCTTTAGCTGCATTAGTAAAAAAAAAAAAAAAGCAAGAACAGCCAGTTTTGTCAGTGAATTATTTTCTTTTATAACCTTTACAATAAAAAAAAAAAACTCCCCCGGTGTAATAGAAAAAGTCTAGAATAAAATTGCAGTCAAAACCTTGAACTTTGTTTTTTTAATTTCTAACTAAAACCTATACTGCATTCGGCCTATAGGGGGCGCTCCTACAGTTTTGTCATCAAGTTCCAGGTTACGTTGTTGTGTCTTCTAATAATAAATGTCAATAATATTCACCTAAAAACCAACATAGTAGGAAAGTGAAAATAAAGTGTCACCTACCCAATAAAGCCAGGTGGAGTGTTAGGCTGTGTCATATTAGTAGCTGGAAGTGTGGGTTCCCTGCACAGAAACACACATTCACACATGCAGGGGGTTTGAGTTTCCTTAAAATATTTGAATGCCTACTATACATATTATTTATGTTTCAACCAACTTTTAAAACTCCTTACGTGCCAACTTTAGTCAGGAGAGACACGGGGATGTAGCCCGAAGGAACTGGCTGCTGAGGCCCTGTTTCAAACAAGAAAAACAAAGAAAATAAAAATGTAATTCTTAACTGAAATATATTAAGCTGACTCTGAGGTAGGACAATGTGCAGAACGTCACCTGAGTAGTGTTTTCCGAAAGCGACATGTTTAGGATAGTTGGGGTACAGAAATTGTATTTCATTGATGTCTCGGATGCGGTCACCGAGGCTGCGTATCTCCAGGTCTTTCTTAGTAGAAGGCTGGATGTTCTGGACTTGTCGTCCCCCATCTAGAAAAACAAGTTGTAGGTTTGTCAGACCAAATGTGTACGTGCAATGGAGAGTGAGACGAGACAGATGGCAAGCTGTGTTGTGATTCTTAACTTTATAAACTACCATATTTTCTGGCGTATAAGTCGCAGTTTTTGTGTAGATTTGTCAGTCCTGCGACTTATACGTCGAAGCGGCATATAGTTTTTTTTTCCATATTCATGATGCAATTGTTAACTGACGCTTTAAATATTCATTCATACTGACATGAAACTGACATGAGACACACTTTTGCTATAATTTTAAGTAGGGATGCACAATATTGTCTGCATGGTATCGTATCGGTATCAGCCGATATTAGTGTGAAAGTTCAATATCGGACATCAGCCATTCCATTAAAATAACTCACCAATATAAAAGGTGTTGTTTTTATGACAACCCCATGACAAGGATGCCTGCAGCGACAGCACAACATGATGTCACGTGCACCTACCTGATCTCATGGCAGAGAGGAAAATGCAAAATGTTGGCAGTGTGGAAGTTTTTTTTTCGTTGGTGAGGATGTCGAATTCGGAAGAGTTATGGACTACGTTGAGCCTCGCTCGCTACATCGTCCCCAGTCGGAGATATTTTTCTGACGTAACCTTACCCAAGTTACAAGCCATCATTTCCGACGTCATTGAGAAGCTAATAGCCAATAGTGCTTGGGTGAGTTTTACCACAGACATTTGGACATCTTGTTAGCCCCGTTAGCTTGATTACGGATAGACAAAAACGTTGAACTTAAAAAGTCTGTCCTTTATGCACAGGAGAACAGAGGATCCCACACTGCAGCTAGGAACCCGGAACAAGCCTCCACAAGTGAGACAGCATCGCAGGTGACTAATGCTAATAAATATCATTTAACACTTTTCATTTAATATAAGTTAAAGTGATACGCATATCATATGGCTGTTACTGAATATATGTCACCAGCTCTTACAGCTTTTGCACAATTTTTGCAGTAAATAATCCTAAATAAGAGGGCTATGTTCTGACAAAGGAAAGTATATAAAATATCAGTATCAGCATCAGTTATCGGCTAAAGAAGTTTTATCGGATATCGGCCAAAAAGCCAATATTGTGCATCCCTAATTTTAAGCAAACAAATAATTGTTTTTAAGTGTTAACATTGTTAAATTTTGAAGAACTGCAACAGCGAGTCCTCCCATGTGCTCTCTCGTGGCCGATTTTTGGCAGCCAATTGATTTTTGGCATGACACCGGCCCACGTTTCCCGGGGGTCAGCGGTGACGCATAATAAATGCAACTTATACACAGAAGTGACTTATATATGTTTTTTTTTTCCTCATCATGATACTTTTTTGACTGATGTGACTTATACGGTGGAAAACCATTTTAACCATCCTTGTAAAAACAAAACAGAATCTGGTAAAATGTGGTAACACTGTGAAAACACTAACAAAAAGCTAAAACAAAACCTAAAACTTAAGCTGTAAAAATCTGGATTACATGCAAATAATCCCTAACATTAAATCCAGATTTCATGCAGAGTTACTTTTTGACAACTTGCTGTGTTTTCATAGACTAAAATTATTTAAAAGCGCACACAACTTTGTACAAACAGTAGACTGTTGTCAAGCTTCATGCTCAACAATCCAGGTGAAACAGCCAACAAAGTCAAATCCTCTGGACGGTTTCTTTGTGTTGAAATGTTTTGTCCTTCATCCAAAGGACTTCATCAGTCAGAGGAGCCACAACAAACTCAGTCCAACAAGCAGCACACTCACATCGTGGGCCAACCAGTTTGATGGTGATAAGATGGGTTCTGGAGTTCACACTCTCCCCATCAACTCCTCTGGGGCAGCCATAGCCAAAGTGGTTCAAAACATCAAAGTTCATGCTCAATAATCCAGGTCAAAAATCCAACACAGTTAAGTCAGGTCCTCTGGACATTTTTTGTTGTTGTTTGTTTAGTTTTGTTTTTGCGTTTAAATGTTTTGAACCACTTTGGCCATGGCTGCCTCAGCGTCGTCAACGGGGGACAGGATGGACTCCAGAAACCATCTTATCACCATCAAACTGGTTGGCCCACTATGTGAGTGTGCTGCTTGTTGGACTGAGTTTGTTGTGCCTCCTCAGACTGATGAAGTCCTTTGGATGAAGGACGAAACGTTTCAACACAAAGAAACCATCCAGAGGACCTGACATAACTTTGTTGGAGTAGACTGTTGTGTTTTCTATCTACTACAATAACTTTTTCAACAGACACGTAAACTCTTTAGAATGAGACCAAACAGCAGATGAACAATAATAAAAAATAAATAAATAATTAAGAACCAGTTAGGAAAGGAAAACTTTGGTGAAGGTTTACAACTGTTGCTAAATGAAAACTTACTTTCAGAAGCACACACATAAGCAATGGTGATGCCACCAATCTCAGAGTCACTAAAGCGAAGCAGGAATGTCCCAATGGGGCTGTCTCTGAGGATGAAGTGCAGATGTTGCTTTCCGATGAAACCGAATATCAGCCTAATGGATCATTGCAAACACTGATTAATATAACCCATTGTTACAGGCTGCTTAAATTACCGGTAGTGGCATCTTCTCACCCTTCACTCCAGTAAGTCCTCAGATGTTTCTTGGTCAGCTCCATTGCTCCCTCAAACCACTGCCAGAAAGTGAATGGTCGACCTGGGAGGACCTCCTGTAAGGTTGAGAGCACTGTGAGACCTGCGTAAGGCCTGTGCATGTATGTGTGAGAAAACTTGCCCCTTTACACATACCTTATTAAACTGGGCCCATGAAACCATCATGTTGTCGAAGCCTTCGGGACTGTCAGACTTATCAAATATTTTCCCGGCCAAAAAGTGTTTGTTGTAGTTGTGCAGTTGGTGCTGCGTCTGGACCTCTGAAGTAAACTTCACGTTGAGAGTGTTGGCCATCAACCTCCAGGGGACACTGTCCGGCACAACGAAAGGCATTCGGTCCTGGTGGTGTGCAACAGAAAAGGTGACATGGTGAGAACTTTGATGTCCTCTTTAAATATTTTAATATATTATAACAAAAATATTACCAGGGTGCAAGTTGGAAAAGAATAAAAAGATGAATTCAAAACCAAATCACAACTTTAAGCTTACTGGTTCAGCAAATGCACAGTCCCATATAATGGTGGCCAAAGCGTTGTTGTCTTGACTGCCGTGAACGATGACAACCACTGGCTGAGAGATCAACTGAAACCAGTGACGTACAGTAAGTTATGTTTGCTGTACTTTGTGTCAGACAGCATGAAAGAAAAGTTGGACAGTATGTGCTTCTCTGCTGTGTTGTGTTAAGTTCCAGAGCAGCGAGATGGATCAAAGTGTTATCAAGCAGACAAGATGTTCAGTGAAGCCCAACCTGTATCCTGAAAGGAATTTTACAGCCTGTGATGTTGATCTCTGTGGAGAACAGCAGAGCAAACTTCTCCTCGGTCACAGACTCTGATCCCTTTCTGTCTGCTCGCTTGATTCTCTTAATGGACTGTGGAATAAAAATAAGAGATTAAACTGGTCAAAGTAACAGAAAAAAGATCAGACTTGTGATGCTAAATGAGGGCCAGTGCATACCATGTTTCTGAAGGTGGCGCATGTGCTCCTGGTAGTTGTGTTGTGCTCAAGGACAGCTGAATTGTTGATCACTTCTCCGACATTTTCACTGTTGGTAATATCAAAGTTTTAGTATCATAACTAGCAATATCAAAGTTTTTCTCACTTGAAAGAACTATAATGTATGTGGGAATAAAACTGAAATTAAACGTGATTTTGTTCTGACTTAACTTTCCTTGATCAAACTACAGTAACAAACACTTTAAAAACAAGCCTTTAACATGTTAATGCTTGTAGCCACATGAAAAAAAAAACAGAATAACAAAAAGCAAAGAAGAAACAATGCAGGAAAAGTTACTTTTGCATCTATTTTTAAATAAAGGAAAATAAAAATTACAATAACATAATTTATTTTTTTAGCTTTATGATTTTACAACAACATGTTCAGATTTTTGCAGTAGTTTAAATAGTTCACTCACTGGAGCTTATTTGCTAGTTATGATTTGCACTGTTATACTTAAATAGTGAAAATCCAGCTACAGCAACCCATTTAAACTTGTTAAATATATTATGCATTGTGATATACTAGAAAAAATGTTTTAGCGTACAAGTTTGTAATCTTGAAATTAACCCAAAACTTTAAAAAAAATTACCATATTTTCCAGACTATAAGGCGCACCTGAAATCCTTTAATTTTCTCTCAAATTGACAGTGAGCCTTGTAATCAGGTGCACCTTATATATTTATTCTGGTTATATTTACTGACCTCGAATTGATTTTATGTATTTATTGTGAACAAGTTTAATAAAGTTTGATTTATCTGACTGTATTTTTTCACTTAATGCAACTTATAATTCAGTGCGCCTTATAGTCCAAAAATACAGTGTGTTTTTTCTTTTCTCTATGAGCAAGGAAAAAAAGACATGGACCACAAAACTCACTGTGATGCACTGATTCAGACTTACGTGGTTAAACTGCCCAAGTTTCTGGCTTGCTGTTCATTAATAATTTGTGCCTTCACCACCATAGGCATCCCTGGTGCTAATTTCTCCCCCAGCAGATATCTCACAGTTGTGGAGAACTTTGACTGAGTTTTAATGACCTGAGGGGGTTGTTTTTCTACTACAACAGAGCTGAAAGACACAAAATCACACTAATGATAAAAAAAGATAAAGTTTTACAAAGCGTATCTATGAGTGAACAAATAGAAAGAAGATCTGTTCCTTCAGTTTTAAGGTTTCAGTATAGTATGAAGCGGTGTGTGCACTACCATTCAATCAGAACCTGCACAAGTTTCTCCAGCCTTTCCTGAAGGTCTGGGATGTGTTCCCCAATCAGCATTAACTCCTGTCTCAGGTCCCAGTTCACCCCAAGCAGGTGCTCACACCTAAAAAAAAAAGTTAATATACTTAAAACACCCTTTCAGTACCTGCCTACTCCAGTTCAGGGTCACAGGAAGGCTGAAGCCAGTCACTCAGAAGCAAGGTGAACTTCTGCTCTGTGTTGTGACAACTGATTTGATTGGTGAGCAAACCCATAAAAATGACATGTCCATGCTTAACTGTGAAGTGCTCCCACACTTGAAGCCACTGAATATTTAAATGTGCGCACACTTTTGAAGGCCTGTGTGTGATAAGTTCTTTGCAGGCAAAATAAATATACAATAGTCCCTCGCTACTAGGCTTTTCGTGGACATGCTCTGTTGCGGTTTTTCAAAATAAGATTGGACATGACACACAGTTGGCTGATTGATAGATGAGCCGCATGATCAGCATGGAATTTTTATTTAAAATAAATTATTGTAAATAATTTAGCACCTGCTGCACATTTGTGAAGCCCACATGCAGGATAAGCGTCCTGCTGCAGCTGATCAGCTGATCTCTGTGCAGAGCGGGAAAGTGGGCATGGCCAAGAGAGCTTGCAGGTGGCAAAGGACAGAGGAGGCAGGGGACTTCAGGGTACGGATTCCCTGTGATAAACAAGGGACTGCTGTATATTTAAACATTATGGTGAAGGTCACAAACGTACAGAGGTGAAAGAGAGAGTCCAGACAGGATGGAGTGGATGGAGCAAAGTTTCAGGAGTGATTTGTGACCAAAAAAAGTGTCGGCAAAGGTCAAAGTAAAAGTTTACAAGACAGTGATGACACCAGCTATGTTGTATGGTCTGGAGACAGTGGCAATGACAAAAAGACAGGAGAAAGAACTGGAAGTGACATAAATGAGTGACATGGATTAATAAGATTAGGAATGAGATCATCAGAGGTACAGCACATGTTGAACAACTGGGAGATAAATTTAGAGCGACCAGACTGAGATGGTTTGGACATGTCCAGAGGAGGGACAGTGGGTATATTGGGAGAAGGAGGTTAGAAATGCAGCTGCCAGGATGCAGTTAGAGAGGACATGGAAGTAGCTGGAGTGGGGACAGAGGATGCAGAGGACAAGGTGAGATGGAGGAGGATGACTCGCTGTGGTGACCCCTGAAGAGTGAAGAGCCGATAGAAGAAGAATATTTAAATAGTCACTTTTTATATAAATGTCAACAAGCTTCTCTTTTGCAGTTTTGCCAGTTTTCAGTTTCTTTTAGAAATAAAAATATAATACATTCAACAACCAATAGGTGTCCCCCAAGAGTAGCAAACTAATACAAACCAAAAGTAAAACCAAACATAGCACCATGTGTCAAAGCTTCCTAAAATAATGTAGTCAGGTTGCACCCTTCATTTAACTGCATCTTTTAAACAGAAAGAAGGTGGCTTTTCAGAGAAGAAAACATCGAACCTCAAACTTTGCTTTCTCCTACAAAACATTTACAAGTGTAAACATGGCCCCAGCAGCAAAAACTCAAAAGCAGGAAATACAAGACTGAAGCAAACAGGGAAGCTGAGATTAGAACTTCAATATATAAATTTTGTTTTTGTTACCCTGTCTCTAAAGTGAAGCTCTTCTTGGTGGAGCAGATTTGTGCAGGGCGTGTGCCCCCAGGACGTTGGTATCAAACATGCTTAAATATTTTCAGTAATAAACCTTAGAAAAGCAAAGCGCTACATCTCAGGATGTAAACTTGCACCTTACTTCAGTTAAATGTTAAACTTGTCTTAAAAACGTTCCATGTGAACTTTCACTTGAATGTACCGGTAATATAAACAATACGTAACAAAGACAAGCAGAGAGGTGGTGAATCCTACCAAGTTTGCAGAGGGGTGAGGTTTTCATCAAATGGATGTCCGATGGCAGCTTTGTGCTGCTCCCACTTCCACGCCTTCAGCCTGCTGATGAACTGAGTTTGGGAGTGCTCCAGATTGTCCACACAGTTCTTCAGCAGCTGGGAACTCTTCTGCAACAACCACAATCTAAACTTGTCATACATGTGTTTAAACACTTGGAGCATTTGCTAATAAAAAAAAATGCATACACAATATACATGTTCAGTACATGTCCAAATATACAACATCAGATGTTCTTTTATGTACATCAGGTAAAAAATGAATATTAGGGAACTCTTTTTGTACCTTGCGCATGAGAACCAGAAGTTATGGGCGGGACAAAGAAAGTTTATGGACGTGCGGAGGGATGGAGACTGTGTCATAATATGTCCTGCCTTCAGCAAGTATATAATGTCAACCTGATTTTTTTTTAGATGCATTAGGTTGAAAAAAAAATTGAACTACATGTATGATTTTAGCATCCAAACTTAAGTCAGGAATTAATGTAATGCTTAAGATCCCTGTCAGCCTGGATAATATTCCTTATTAGACTGCCCAGACTGGAGCCGGCAGGAGTGAAGACCACACAAAACGAGCTGACTTGGGATTTTATGGTTCATTTAATGTCATATAGACATTAACATTGTAAGACTAGCAACTCCAGTAGGATCTGTTTGATTTTAGGTATGTACATCTGAATGTCGTCTGCGTAGAAATGCACAGTGATTCTAAAGAAGTAGGCAAAAAGGAAGACATGTAAATAGAGAATAAAAGGAAGCCAATGAATAAGCCCTGTTGAAATGGATTTACCCACCACTCAGCTGACTCATTAAGGTTGTATGGAACTTTTAAGAGTATTGCAAAGGCTTTGTTTGTGAGGCCTGACTGAAACAAATTCAGAGATGGGTTCTTGTTTCTGCTGAGTAACTGGTTGCATTATCAGAGTACCACACTTGGTTAATGCTTTTTTAATGAAGGCCACAAGAGCCACAAAGAAAACTCCTCCTAAGCACCAGATTTTCAGAATGTGAACAATGGATTATGAGGTTGTGCACAACAAATAGTCTAAACAAGTGCAGGATATGTAAGATAGTCTTTATAAACATGCAAACAAGTAAAAATAAATGTGTGCTCTAGGTCAGTAGCTTGCAACTTATGGTTCCTCAGCCCGTCTGAGGAGGCTTCTTATTTCTTTGACCAGCAATAGCAACAACCTGAGTATCATTTATAAACTGAGCATAAGGGCAGTTTTAGCTGTTTTTCAGTCCAAGTTTCTGCTACTTATGCATGCAATTTCTGCTGCAGAATGATACTAATAATACAGATGAATTCAACTGCTTGTGTTAGCTATGATGCTAAACAAAACAATGTAAATACAGTATAGCGTGTTTTCACTGTTGAAGATGCAGTGATCATATTGAATGTTGAGTTAATAGTCTGTTTGCTCACTCTTGACTTGCTTTATGCAACTTGTTCACACTGACTGTGATTGTTCTATACAAGGCAGATGCCTGTAAATGCAGAGTGTAATTTAGCATGTTCAATATAAATGACTAGATTTTTTAAGATATCCTAATATGACATTGTAGTGAAATGCTCAAGTTATTCTTATGACAATGATAAAATGGAGTTACAAACCTGCCTCCAATAAAAGCCTGGTGCTTTAAGCTGCTTCTTTTTTTTAATCTTAAGACAACATTTAAGTAATAAAAGCTGACTCTTTTTAAAGACACTAGTTTTTCAACTTAATGCTTATTTGTCACCAAGTGTGTTTATTTTACCTATTCTCATTAAGGAGAAAAAAAGTTAAACAGCTTTGACCAATCATACCCAAATGTACAACATAGTCTCCCATACAACTGCATACATTGTCTTTTATTGTTGTCTTAACACCTAAAAATGAAATGAAATATCACTATTTAATATAAACTGATATAGTACTGGAACTTTACAAATTATTTTATCTTAATGTTAAGGGTCAAGTAGATTTGGTGGCTTGAAAATGACTTGTTAGGAGAGATGGTAAAATGGCTATAAAAGTTGTAGACTCTTGCTTTACTGCCCAGCGACGTTAGTAAAATTTATCGACTCACCGTCGACTCTTCACAGATGTTATGCTCCAGTTTCTGGATGTTGTTGAGGAGTTTCTTTATTTCTGCCTTTTTATATTCCATACCATTTTGTTGGGATGGCCCTGTGGAAACAACACATTTTATTCATCATGTAGGTCTTGTTTGCAGTATTGCACAGTTTTCAAGGCTGCAAGTTGATACGTTACAGAGGACAACTTTCTTCTTCCAATGTCCATTAAGATATTATTTATTGCACTGTATTAAAAAGAATACACTCAATTCATGACAGAAACACACATTTCTCTGTTATGCACTTAAAGACGGAATTGGAAATAAACCTGAGTGGTTGTAAAAGTGCACAAGGATTTCCTTCTAGCGTTTGAAAAGTAATTTTATGCAACAACAATATTTTTTTTAATGTACCACATAATCTGTACATAATAAAATAATTTTCAAAATAAGTCAGACTATAAAAATGCAAAAGTAAAAAATTAACTCTAATAAACCCAAAATGTGCCTGTTATAAATAAATGATGCAGGATATTTTAGAGTTTGCTAAAGGTGCATAATAGTATTTGAGGCATGTAGAAATTAGACAGTACAAATTAAGAAACACATCTTTACCTTGTAAATTTTCGTAGATATGCTTCTCCCAGTTAAGATCTTTTTGCATGTCGTGCATCTTTTTTCTGATCTCCTGGAGCTCCCTCACCTTCTCCTTCAGCTTCTCCACAGCCTCACTGTTAGGGTCACTCTGAGGGAACACTTGGTACTGCGGACAGCTGTTCTCCTGAAACTAAATGGTAATAAACAGATAAGAGGAGCATTAAGACATGTTATTCAAAATTATTAATCTTCTTGTACAAATATAAGTCAAATTATAGCAGAAATGTTGTTGAAAACGGATTTTTTTTTTTTTACTTCAGTGCATTCATCTGTTGTAACTCACAGAGCTAAACTCACATAAGACGTAAGCAGTTTTTGTTTGCAGTACAAATACATCAGAGTACTTGACAAATACTTCAGCTAATTTGAAATAAAAATTATAATTCTGTTGTAAATACAAGCTATGATTATTCATAATAACCTGCATTACTTATAATTATGACCTCAAATGTAATTTCAAAAGAAGACTGGACTGAAGTACGACTCCACGGCAGCCAGTTCAAATTTACAAAGTGTTAAGTTATATGAGATAAATTAAAAATCCGAGACCTGAAACATGTTTCTGACATGCAAAAACTACCTCAGAGTTCAAACTTTAAAGTACCTGAAATATATTTGTAAAAAAAATTAAATAACTTTGGATTGTTTCTTCATAGATCATAGATTATCATCCAGAGGAGACCTTTCAATCTGCATTTTATACTCATTAAAAATAAACTTTTATCAAGTTACAACTTTCTCTGGCAAACAACTTGGTTTAACATCCATCCATCATCCATCCATCCATCCATCCATCCATCCATTCTCATCCGCTTATCCGGGGTCGGGTCGCGGGGGTAGCAGCCTAAGTAAGGAGGCCCGGACTTCCCTCTCCCCAGCCACTTGGGCCAGCTCCTCCGGGGGAATCCCAAGGCGTTCCCAGGCCAACCAAGAAACATAGTCCCTCCAGCAGGTCCTGGATCGTCCTCTGGTTCTCCTCCCGGTGGGACATACCCAGAACACCTCAACAGTGAGGCGTCCAGGAGGCATCCTAACCAGATGCCCGAGCCACCTCAACTGGCTCCTCTCGATGTGGAGAAGCAGCGGCT
>JARVGS010000127.1:21769333-21779360 GCA_031762315.1 Hypsolebias antenori
GAGACATTGGGGTGTGAAAGGGGGAGGGGGGGTAGCTCAATTGAAAGCAGTGGTTGATTGAGTTGTTGGTTTGAATGCTCCATGAGATGGCATGTAAGTTTGGTTAGCTTTGACCAATTTCACATTCCATTTGGCCAATCGATCAGAAACAAAGTAGAATTATCAGCACTTGTAGTTTGTCTGTGATGAGGCAGCTTTATTATTAAAAATTCTGCTTATATTTGAGGTATTTTTGATTCCAAACACATCAAATTTAAGTGTACTTTGTTTCTTTACAAATTTCAATGCAAATACATAATGTTTTGCTGGCAATTTAACTTTAGTATTACTTCACTTAAGTCTCCCAGCTGCATCATGACTTGTTCCTTCATTCTAGCAAAGGCATTATTACAGGACTGCGTATGTAAAGTTGACTTTTTGCTCTCATTTCCTGGTTTGAAATCAGGTTTTTTGTCCTCTTAGTTTTTTTTTTTTTTTTTTTTTTAGATCAGTTCTAGCATGCTTTAAACTGTTGAATGGGCATGCGGAAGGATCAGCTGCTTAGCTTTGGATCTTACCCTCATCCCTTCAAAACGTGACAAGGCTCTGAGGGGTCTCAAGGCCCTTAGTGTCCTGAGTGATTTAATGGGCCCTAGATCGGAGTAGCCCAGCGCATTAGCTACAAGGCTGACTATAGACACCTACACAAAAACAGAGAAGCAAAAGAGGTTCCAAACTGTTAGAAGTGAGAATATTCACTAGGGAAGAGAGACGGCCCTGGTGTAGGCGGAGAGTTGCTTGACATACACACATAAATCTATTCATGCATATGCATGTATAACATTGGATTATACATGTATATACACTGAGAGAGAAGGTCAGTGTTTAGTACTGTTTTTGTGCGTGTCATTTTTTTTTTTAGTTGCAGTAGTTCATAAGGGTTTTGGGGCTGTTATTTTGGGGAAGTTGACAAGATGTTAAAAGTCCATTGTACCTGCAAAGAAACTCGTGGTTGAGAAAGAGAGAGGAGATAAAGACACAAAACTCAAATTAAGGGTAGATTAGGCAAGAGAAGAGTGCCACATGATTAAGATACAAGTGGAAGGACTGGAAGAGCAGAGGAAGAGAATTTAGGGAGGAAGGTAAGGAGAGAGGTTGCCCTGTGGAAGTCGATAAAAAACCCAACAGACTTGAGAGCCTTACCCTTGCCCCTCTAACATTGTCTCTCCTTGTCGCTCTTGGGGTGAGGCATAAATTCCCATTTAATTTAAGACAGAGAAACTAACGGAACCTAAGAGAAAGAATACAGGTAAACATGTACAAGAGTGTCATTTTTTGGCATGTTTTTCTTTGTCATACATCAACTTGTCACACAGCGTTTAGAGTCAATCAGGAGAGCCACAGTCACGTGAACCACACACAAATAAAACAGGGATGGAGGTCAAGGGTACACCTGATATAGTTATTAGCACTGGATGGTACTGAAAGGACAAAAGAACACAGAGTACAGTCAAGTTACATACAGTTAACACATAACCTCCAAGAAACTGGTGCAGCCCCTTTCTCCCATCCAGCAGCAGCAAACCCAAGCATTAATGCAGCCAAAGAACACTTAAAGTCTATTTAAACACTCACTAAATCCAAATTATGTAAAAAAAAAAAAAAAAAGTGGATCTATTTGCCTCAACAAAAAAACACATTAAAGTATTTTTGTAAAATCTGTAAAACATTAGCTATTGTGGCCACAGTAATGGTTTAGGGCTGTGAAGCTGATTTGGGTTCAACACATATAGAATTGCACTGTTGAGTTAAAAGGAAATGGACAGAGAGAATTACGGTCCATTAGCTGCATTAGTGTTCTTTGGGGAACGGTGAGGCATGAATGACAGCTGGAGCCTGAAGAAGTCACCTTAAGTTGGCCATTACAGAGAAATGTTTTCAAGATGGAATCGTCCACTGGATGCAAGATGCAAATGTAGACATCCACAGTGTCTTGGAATGAGATCCAATATCTCTTTGTTCAGTTCTGTTCTACAACTATAGAAAAGAGTAGTACGGTTTATAGTGCAGTAGTCCCTCACTAATTCGCGGTTCGACTTACGCGGACTCGATCTTTTGCGGCTTTTCAACGATTGTCCACTTTAATATTACTCAGGTGATTGAGACGGTACGGGATAAAAAGTTAACAAAAAAAAATACTTCGGACAGGTGCCGCCATTTGATAGTGTTCTTTCAATAAGCCTATACTGTAAGGCCAGTCAAAAGAACTACAATACCCAAAAGCCAAGAGTGCTTCCAGCTGTTGCTTTCTGTTGAAATGGAGGGAAAGTTTTGATCAGATCCAAACCTGACTAAAAAGTTTTGTCCTTATTCATAGTGACTTTGGCACCCAGTGTATCAGAGAGCCATAAGGAACCGACCAGAACCGGACCATGGCTACTTCCAGTCTCATCTCAAATAAAGTATTATTATTATTATCAATCAATCTGAGTGACTTTTTTCATCCGGAGCCTTCTGGATTATTTGTACTCTATGGACCATTGTGTGGTTTTGTGCTGGTTCTCCAAAGGTCCGGCTCTCTCCAAATGCATCTCAATGGCTGCAGAGAGAGGCTCAGAACCAGACCAGTACCGGACCAAGGCTGGTGAGAGCCCATTTGCAGTAGCTACTGTGCAGTACATGTACGTATGTTGTTAAAACGATGTAGGTTTAAGATTTTAGAACATTGCAAGAGTGTGGGAAAGGTTTATAAATCTTTAAAATATTTGTAAATACTAAAACAAATGGAGTGTTCCTACTTTGCGTTTTTTTTTTTTTAACCTTTCGTGGGTGCGTGTGGAATGTAACCCCCACCATAATCGAGGGACTACTGTATCGTACCACCTGAACATTATTTAAATAAACACATTTATTTTTCTTAGTTTTGATGCTGGACGTACTTGAACAGGGGGAGTCCCAGTTCCTTACCAAAAAGGAAAAATATCAACAGTAAACACGTGTGAAAGCGCCTCCAACCAGCCACCGACACCAAGTGGTCAAACTCACCGCAAGAAATACACAACATCCAAAGCTTACCAAAAATCACGGAGGAAGGTTTGTCACAGGCAAAATCTTAATTTTGACTGAAGTTATCAGAAAAATACATCGTTTGAACAGTTTAGTATGTCAGAAAATGAAGAAGTAATGGAGGAACAGTTTTCTTCTTTGAGTCCAAGTCGTGTGACCTGAACCCTCAATTAGATTTTATTGACGTTGCTCCGAGCAGTTACTATTTGCCACAGTGCCTTTTACATCAATGAGCCTGTCTTACAAATAAGTAAACAGCTGTTCTGATGGGTATACAGTAAAATAAAGATTTTGCCTTTATCTACACTACTGTATTTGGGGTAATTTTCACCTTTAGCCTGACCCATTTGGAGAGCCCCCCATTTTGGGGTGCCTGGGCTCTGGCCCACCCCCTTGCTGGGCCAGCTGAGCGGTAGCGACCTCAGTATCTCAACGTCCTTCTCAGAGAGCTCTGCAAGGCAAGGCCAATGACATCTGGGGCTGTGATTCCATGATGACGAAAGCGCAAAGCAAACAAAACTAAAACAAACAAACAAAGAAAAAAAAGAAAACAACAAAACAATGATAATAGTTTGAGTGAAAAAGAAAAGTGAATGGATTATGACATCAAAAGTCCCCACACAGCATACAGTAAATATCGCTCCCGTGATTAAACCAATTACTTACAAGGACAGGTAAATTTTTTTGAAATGGTGTTCTGTTGAAAACAATAATTATTATCTTACCTGTTGTAGATAGCTCTTTGAATTACCTCAATTTGGAGAAACAAAAATGAAATCTGACTGCTTTGATGAGCTAACAACTAGGCCCACTGATGCTAAGACCAAAGTGGGGTGTTGTTGACTTAAAACAAATATTCTAAAACTGAGCATAAATACTAATACATCTTTACATAAATCAGTTTTAATTTTAAATTATTCTGACTAATTTATTATAATATTTCTGCTGGAAGCAACTCAAGCTGGACTGGAAGTGTGACAGTTGCTATTTAGGCTTTCAAATATTCGTAGTGTAGACAATATTTTATGAACCGTGAAACTGATGGTAGTTTATAAAGTAGATTTGAATAAACTGGAGTTGTTTAAAGACAGTGGCATTTCAGTCTTGGCTCCGCGTGGACGAGCCATTCAGTCTGGTCATAACAACATTATAACTCTTCAAATTGAGCTAATTTAAGAGTTATCCACAACAGGTAAGATAGTAACTGTTCATAACTGCTACACAACCCCATTTCAATTAGAGATGAACTTTCTTTAAGATATTTGAGCATTGATGTATGTAAAAAATAAAAAATTCTGCAGATATTTAGTTTATTCAGTGATGAGGCTGCTGTTTCAGCATGGCTGTTATTTGCGTCTAACGTTAAACAAATTACAAAATGCAAAAAAAAAAAAAAAAACATTTTATAATGAAAAATCAGAATGAAAAAAAATGAAAAGGAAAAATTAGACAATGAAAGGCAAAAATGGGAGAAAAAGAATCACACTGAAGAGAAAAAACACAGGCTGGTCTAATGATGGTGACCTCCCCCTCACCCCTCTATTTCTGAGCCAATGCAACAGAACAGCAGAGGCACAGGTAGGCCATGACAGCTCAAACATCAAGCACAATCTCTTACTTGTTCTTTTTTCAAGGGGGAGCGTTAGTGAAGACTAAACTTACCACCAGCTGCCTGTCACCCACCATCATTACATCTCAGCAAAACACCACCACAGTCCCAAAGTTACACTTCCAAGAGGGAATAACAGGAGGACGAATAAAGAGGGAAGGAGGGACGTCACTCTTTATAACAGGCTTACAACTTGGGAAATGTGACCCTTCGCACTGCTCCAAGTGTTTGGATATAGACAACACACAAGAGGAAGGGCTTCTGCAGTGAGAATAACCAGAATCAGAACACTGTGGTTTAATTATAATCAATACAAATGATATATTTAAACTTTGTACAAATTATGATCCTGATTACAGTTAACTGTGTTGCGCCTAAGTTAAATTTCAAGCAGTACCAACTCAAGGAAATATAATTCATACAAGGAAATGCAGCTAAACTTTATCTAAATTATCTATACAATGTGGTGCATGCATGTTTGCCAAATGGGGTGGGAGAAGGGGTCTGATGAGATTAAAATAAACCAGCAAGGAAACATCTGGCCATTGACAGGAGTCCATTCACAGGAATTGGCTTGAAGGTGTTGGACACTGCGGAGAGGTGGTTAGTTCAAGACGAAAGTCAGAAATCAGGTAAATTCTTATTCTACCCACTTGGGCAACCGAGTGCACATTACACTCAATTTAAACTTTTAACTAAAACTGACGTGATTTAAGCATTCAGTTTAAATAAACTCTATTTAGGTAAAGGTCTTAAAAGATGTTCCAGTCTAATCAACCTTTACACACTGAAATAAACACAACAAGGTTGAAGTTGCCCGAGGATAGAGACAAGAACCCCCCTCACATATTTTAGACTTTTGGTCTTGACTGACACAAGGAGCAGAGCAGTACACAGAGAGAGAGGACAGAGGCACAAATCAAACATCTGACAGATCAAAAACACAGAGACAGCTTGACAGAAACACATATCTGACATTTCTCTGAGCACGGCTTGAACATGGTTCTCTAATCAGTGTTACTTATTATCTGTTAGTGTGTTAGCATCAGTTCTTACTGTATCAGAAGACGTGTGTGTTTGGCTATGAATTAGCTAGCTTCAACAAAAATTACTGAAGAGGAAAAAAAAAATCTATAAACGAGTAAACTGATTATTTCTAAGTAAACAAAAAGCATTTACTTTAGGTGCAATAAGACAAAACAGAGTTCATATTCAAGCAGCTCAAAGTGATTTAAAAAGTTTTGCTGGATGGAGTTGTAAAAAGTGACAGAGGCGTGTGTACAGTATTTGATATGGACAGGCTAGAAAGCCTTGCAAACCGCTGTCCTTACAGTAACAGATTAAAAAGTGTTGCATTTTTTTTTTTAATGCCAAACAGCACATCCTCTCACCTAATGCAAACCATAACATTTATTTAATCTGGACGTTTTAAACCTAACCACACCCAACTGACAACAAGATGGGTAACACACAAATGGAAGAAAATATATAGAAATAATACACAGAATCCATTGAACTTGATTTAATAAAAGCCTTATAAAAATATCTGTTTTAGCAAAACTGCAGATTAGCCTTAGCTCCGCTCACATATAGTCTGTGGAAATGTAGCAGTGTTTTGTTGTTTGATCAGGGTGTGGTTGAGGACAAATTATCTACTTAAAATCTTTTACACAAAGACAGATACTATAAACAGTGTGACTTACATCCACAATGAAGAAGTCCAGCCAACACCAGGCGTTGGTGAAATACTTGACAAAACCGTAAGCAACCCACTTCAGCAACATCTCCAGGATGAAGATGTAAGTGAAAACCCTGTCAGCGTACTCCAAAATGATCCGAATGGTCTTCCTCTGCTCAATGTACACATCCTCAAAGGCCTGCAGAAGAAACAGAACCCATCAGTCGGTTACAGTCAAGACAGCTGCACATATATCACCATGGTTTATGAACTAAATGCATGGTTTTCTACAAGTCAGACTCTTTGCTTTACAATTTAATGAGTTTTTTTTTTTCATCTCTAAGGTCAGTTTCTGTGTCTCCAGAGTATCCAAACACTAATACAAGCCTCCTTACCAGGGCCCCACTACTGAGGAGGATCATGAAGATGATGAGGGTCTCAAACCAGTTGTGCTCCACGATCAGGTAGCAGGTTTTCCTCAGGAACCACCAGCTCTTCCCCCAGCCCACAGTGATGTCAAGGTAACAGCATTTATACTTGGCCACACAGGCTGAAGACACACAAGAGACAAGATGAGACTAAATGTTCTCTCTAAAAAAAAAAGAGTTCTGTATTGATGCATTTTTATCCCTGCTGGCAGTCTGAATGTTATTTGTACTGTCTGCAGGATGAGGTAGCTATGCTAAGCTAATCCAGACTGCTTTTGGGATCAAAATATATCTCAATAAGGAGAAACAGCTAACCTTTAACAAACTATCTAATGTTTAAACTATGAAAATATGTTAAATGTAATTGCTACATTTATTTTGGATAAAGGTTCAAAGTCTGGCAGCAATTTAATCCTACATCTACATGTATTATACAGGCATTTATCTCAGCCATATAGCTTTCAAAAAGACAAGTAGATCCCAAAAATGAACTTACTACACCACCATATTGTTCATTTTCAAATCTAACATAGGATTGAAGGAGATCACATTATATTATTGTATTAAAATGATTTATGTTTCATCTTTGCTATCCAAACCCATGCTTGGTATGTAAAAATGCTTATTTAAAAATGCACTGATGCATCAGTGTAGCCATGTAAGCATGTGATGGAGAGACAGGCTGAGAGGCAGTTTCCATGCATGAGTCCTCAGGATGAAATTCTTCACCCTGCAGGCCTGGGGTAGTGTGCATGGTGTGGAGTGGAGGTACTGGGTGCAGTGGAAAGCAGTGTCCTCACCATCTGTCCAACAGGCCTCTGGTTCCATGTACTCTTCCACCGTCTCCACCACCACCACCTCCTCTACGTCTGGCTTGATGTCGATGGTGCTGCCTTCTGAGGAACTAGTGTCGTCCAGCTGCAGAGAAGCAGATGTTATGAGTGTGCACATGCAGGCGCGAGAACAAGAAAATGGGTAACTCAAGTAAATGTTTAACAAATGATGCTTTTGCGGATCTATTCAGGGAATACATTTGATCTTTTCAAATGACCATTACTCAATATTTAAGTTGCTAAAACTTAGTGCAAAGATACTTTTTCAGTATTGAGATGCAGTCATAAGCATTACATATTATCATCATGAACACTAAAGTCGAGTATCAAATGGCAGATCGTTGGCTCTGAAAGACGTTTAAATGCATTTTATCTGAAGACAAATGTCAGAGAGCATTCATTCTTCCACACTGCCTGGCTGCTCGAGCCACTCTAGATGCATCCATTGAGTAATGGAGTTATATTATTATCTGAGCAGAGCAGAGTAGCCTGTCACACCCATGAATTTAGTGTTGCGAGAGAAAACTGCACTGTGCAAAGCAGCAGAGGAAAATAAACAACAGCAAGAAACACAGGATCATTATTTACATATTGATAACTACGGTAATTGGAGAATCCTGATGTATTAGCTTTGACAAATGGTTTTGGTTATTGTAACAACTAACCTCTTTGCTGTTCTCAATGTCTGACTCGCTGCTGAAGTCCTCTGTGTTGAGGTTCTCAAAGTCGGACTCTCCCACAGCGATGGGCACACAAACAGTCAGATTTGGGTTGTGGATGAACGACATGTGGTCTTCATCAATCATATACTTGCCCACGCTGCTGCCAATACCGCTGGTGGTGCCGTTGCCATTCTTGGCATAGTCCAGGTCACGGTTGATGTCCACCCCCGTGTGATTTCCTATGTAATTCACCTTCTTGTCATACATGTCGTCCAGAGGCTTCTGCTCATCCTCCATTGGCGGTTTTCTCAGTAGACTTGCCATCAGCAGTCGCATCTTCGATTTTATCCAAGCAATGCCTTTCTTGATGCGCATGACGGAAATCTGCAGATTGTTGGGCTCGCCGTCGTCATCCGTCGCAGCCAAATTGTCAGCGCTGAACGAGCTCAGCAGCAAGGCAAGGAACAAGTTCAAGACCTTGAAACACAAAACGATATCAAGTCAGTGAAAGAGTGGCAATCACTTCAAATCTTTCACTGATCAGTTTGGACACTCACCACAAGGTTACCTATGACCATGACCATCATGAAGACGATGAGGCACATAGCCTGGCCTGCCACCTCCATGCAGTCCCACATGGTCTCAATCCACTCGCCACACAACACCCGAAAGACGATCAGGAACGAGTGGAAGAAGTCGTTCATGTGCCAGCGGGGAAGCTCACAGTTTTCAGCAATCTTACACACACAGTCTTTGTAGCTCTTTCCGAACAGCTGCATGCCCACAACAGCAAAGATGAAGACGATGATGGCCAGCACCAGAGTCAGGTTTCCCAATGCCCCCACTGAGTTACCGATGATCTTAATCAGCATGTTGAGGGTGGGCCAAGACTTGGCCAGTTTAAACACTCTCAGCTGAGGTTAGACAGGTAGAGAGAGGAAGAGGATTGTGAATTGGTTACTAGTTTTCCGAATAATTAATTTTCTTGATCAGTGAGAGTGTTTACCAATCGGAATGACCGCAGCACAGAGAGGCCCTCAACATCAGCCAGAGCCAGCTCCACTAAACTCAGCGTTACAATAAATCCATCAAAGCAGTTCCACGCCTCCTGGAAGTAGTAGTAAGGATCCATGGCCACAAGCTTTAAAAGCATCTCTCCTGCAAAGATCCCGGTGAATACCTGCGAAGTAGGACAGAGAGACGATTTGAACAAATGATTAGGTCCCAGCAAAAGTCCGACTTGAAAAGAGTATGAACATGAAGCGTAAAAGATGGCGTACAAACCGATTCCCACTGTATTTTCTTAATGCAGGGCTACAGAAATCATACCCATAAACACTGTTTTTTCTTCTATATGGGCAGTTTTTTAATTGTTCACTGAAAACAGTGTAACACTTGTGCTGGCGAAAAGCTTACTAAACTACTTTATAGCTGCACTTCTGTGTTTCTCTGTTAATTTTTTTGTACTTTACAGATTTTCCTATGTTTTGTTTTCCATATTAACTTTCAACACAGCATGTTTTTATAAAAGCAGCAAGCTCATGCACTTTTACTGTGTTAGTAGTTTTTGTTGAGAATACAGGTGGTCCTCGGTATCCGACCCCCTCGGTTCCTGGCATTTCACGTTTACGACCCGCATCATAATTAATAATTAATAATAAATAAATAAATAAAAAATAATAAAAAATAATTTATTTATTTTTTATTTTACGTACTTTTTTCATGTGTACAGCACATTGTTGCAGCTGTGGTTGTTTTAAATGGCTTTAAAT
>JARVGS010000127.1:21805262-21816808 GCA_031762315.1 Hypsolebias antenori
TGCATACCTCCACCTCTCCAAGTTCTCTTCCACATGTTCCCTGTTCTCACCACAGATCACAATGTCATCTGCAAACACCACAGTCCATGGGGATTCCTGCCTGACCTCATATGTTAGTTGGTCCATCACCAGAGCAAACAAGAAGGGGCTTAGAGCCAATCCTTGATGCAATCTCACCTCCACCTTGAACCTATCTGTTACTCCTACAGCACATCTCAGAATTGCCCTGCTGTCCTCATACATATATGTCTTGTAGAAGTCTAATAAAGCTAAGTCAGGTTCTCTGAATGGTTTCTTTTTGTTGAAACGTTTCATCTTTCATCCAGAAGACCTCATCAATCCGAGGAGCCACAACAAACTCAGTCTTATAAATAGCACCTACAAAGTGGGTCAACCAGTTTGATGGTGCTCAGGTGGTTTCTGTAGTCCGTCCTCTCCCTCACAGACTTGTTTGAGGTGATCATGGCCTACGTGGTTCCAAATATCCTGATTCATGCTCAATAATCCAGGTAGAAAAATCTAACAGAAAACTGTCCAGAGGATTACTGAGCATAAATCAGGATGACCTGTACCACATACTTCTCTGCCATTCCAGATTTCCTCATGCAATACCACTCCTCCCTCAGCACCCTGTCATGTGCTTTTTCTAACTCTATAAAGACACAATGAAGTTCTTTCTGACCCTCTCTGTACTTCTCCATCAGCATCCTCAAAGCAAAAATGGTGTCTGTGGCGCTCTTTCTTGGCATGAAACCATTTTGCTGCTCACAAATAGCCTAGCTTTCACAGCTGTCTCCCAGATCTTCATTGTGTGGCTCGTCACATTACAGTAATTCCCCTGTAGATGCTACAACTTTGTACATCATCCTTGATTTTAAATATGGGCACCAGCACACTTCTTCTCCATTCCTTCAACATTTTCTCACCCCCAAATATGTAATTGAATATTTGAATCAAAAACCTCACTGCCATCTCTCCAAGACATTTGCAAATCTCCTCTGGTATGTCTTCACATCCTAATGCCATTCTCTCCTTAATTCAGAGCATTCCAAACTTTACTCTCACTAATCTTTTCCACTTCCTGGTCCACAGTTTCTATGGCCACTACTGTACTCTTATTTCCCTTTCATTCTCTTCATTCATTAGCTCCTCGAAATACTCCTCACATCCTGCACATCCTTTCCAGCCTGATCCCTCTGTCTTGCTAATCTGTACAAGTCCTTCTCACCCTCTTTAGTGTCCAGCCTCCCATACAACTCATCATACGTCTTTTGCTTTGCCTTGTCTGCTTCCCTCTTTGCTCTACATTGCATTTCTTTATATTCCTGTCTCCTCTCTTCAGTCCTCTCGCTATCAAATTTCTTCTTGACTAACCTCTCTCTCTGAATAGCTTCCTGCACTTCACTATTCCACCACCAGGTTTCCTTATCATATACAGTATTCCCTGTCCAGATGACACGCCAAATGCCTTCCTACATGTCTCTCTAATTACTGTTGCTGTAGTAGCCCAGTCATCTCTAAGCTCTTTCATACCACCCAGAGACTTTAACAGCTCTCTGAACACATTCTTCTTTCCCCAGCTTCCACCATTTGGTCTACTTTTCTGATTGTATTATTTTTCTCTTCTTTCACAACAACACTTATTCTAAACAGTTATTCAACATACAACTATCCGATGCTGTCTGGCCAGGCTCTCCCATGGCACAATCTCACAGTCCCCAATATCTCTCTTCTACACAGAATGTAGTCGACTTGCATATTCCTGCCTCCGCTCTTATAGGTCACTCTATGTTCCTCCCTCTTGGGTGTTGACTGCAGCCATTTCCATTCTCTTGGCAAAATCCACCACCATCTGTCCTTCCTGGTTTCTTTCCTTGACACCAAACCTACCCATCACTCTATCATCCCCTCTGTTTCCTTCACCAACATGTCCATTCAGATCTTTCCTCCCTGGGAATGTCACTTCATCCAGATCCTTCCAAAATTTATCTTTCCCCTCTACATCACATCCAACATGTGGAGCATAACCACTGACAACATTTAACATCAGACCTTCTACTTCTACCTTCAGACACATCACCCTATCTGGCACTCATTTCACCTCTACTCCATTCTATGCTAACTCATCCTTTAGGACCACCCTACTCCATTTCTGTTGCTGTCTACACCATGGTAAAACAGTTTAAACCCTGCAAAAATGCGTGGTCTCTTGGACACAAAATATCTACCTTTCTTCTCTGCATCATGTCAGCCAGCTCCCTACTTTTGCCCGTCATTGTCCCCAGATTTAGATTTGCAACCCTCAGTCCTACATTCTTGACTTGCCTCTTCTTCCTCTGTCTCCTGACGCTTTTACCTTCTCGTGGTCTTTGCTAACAGTGGCACAATTTCCACTGGCACCCTGTTTGCCAGCAGCACTGGTGGTGGTCGTTGTTAACCAGGCCTTGACAAAAGGTGTTGCTTAGACCAGTGGTTCCCAACCCTGGTTCTTTAGGAACACCGCCCTGCATGTTTTAGTTGTTTTCTTGCTCCAACCCACCTGATTCACTGATTTAATTACTTCATCAAGTTCTGCAGAAACCTGCTGATCACCCGTTCATTCAAATCAGGTGTGTCAAAGCTGGAAAACAACTAAAATGTGCAGGATGGTGTTCCTCAAGGACCACGGTTGGGAACCACTGGCTTAGACAAAGATCAGACTCATTAGTCTGTTTGACTTCAAATGATAGTTCAGATTTTTTTTAAATGGATTTCAATGGAAAATTAAGAACAATTATCTTGTTGTAGCTCACTTTTTTGAACAACCTCAGTTTGGAGAAACAGATTTTAGTTTTGACAGGATTGAAGAGCTAATGGCTAGTCTGAGCAGAGCCAAGACCAAAGTGGGCTGATGTCATCTTAAACCAACAACTTGGGGCAGCACGAGGACTTAGTGGTTAGCACTATTGCCTCACAGCAAGAAGGTCCTGGGTTCAATCTACAGTTTGGACCTGAGGTCTTTCTGTGTGAAGTGTGCATGTTCTCCTCGTCTTAGTGTGGGTTTCTCTCCTCTGTCCAAAAACAGGCGGATGAATAGATGGAAGGAGACTATACCATAATACGCCCATCTAAGAAGAGCATATAAACATTTATAGCAGCTAATATGAATGCTAATCTATAAGCATGTACACTACTGTATAGTCCATTTTGCTTATACAGTTATTACATAGAAACATTATATAAGTCCAGCTGGAAGAGCCAGTGGTTGCACTGGAAGTACTACAGATAGCTGCAAGGGGAATATATTTTAGGTGCAGTGCTATGTGGATATGACTGATCATGATTAATTTTAAAAGGTCAAAAATCAATTATTTTAATGTTAATAATGTTGTGCAGAGCAAAACAAAAGGCAGAACTGTGAAGTGTAGAAGTACAGAACCCAGACTGTTTATATCATGCACACAGCAACCAAGGCAGAACAAGATGGCTGACAGAGACATGAAACAACACCTGAAATATTTCAACTTCTAAATGGAACAATTATTTCAACAGGAGTCACAATATAATCAAGTTGCACACACATTTTATCCAGAAGAGCAAGAAGAAAAAAACAGCTGGCAGTACTTTAGATACTAGCTGCTGATGCATCGAGCAAGCGAGTGTTGTCAAGGTTCCCACCTAACTCAGAAAAGTAAAATACACAATCCATCACAACAATTATTGCAAAGGCTTTGTGTCTGCATTCATCTGTTAAAACCAGGGATTGTGCATGATGTTTTCTACTTTGGATCCACAATAGAACTTGGTCATCACAGCCATTACCACACGCCAGCAGGACCAAAAAAACAAGTTGTGAAAACAATGACAAATGTGGGTAAGTCAGCTCCCACATGTCATCCATTGCCACAGCATCGTATGCTCCTGTGCTTAGCACTGTGACTCATTTTGTCCCCAAATTTGTGTATGAAAGAAAACTGTTTTATACTGCAGTGTAGATCAAAATACAGTATTTTATTTCTTTTAGGTCTGAGAGATTCTATGCCTAAAATTTTATTTGAAGTATGATTATAGATGCGTGTAGATACTTCTAACATGCGTTTTATAGTCAGGACCCAGCCCACTGAATTTTAATCAGATCAAAAATAGAAACTATTCCTGCTCCTATTTGTGTTAACAAAATAATGAAATTATTTGTTAATAACCGTGCAATGTAAAACTCACAGCAAAGTAAAGGTTTCTTATAAGCATTAACGTGAACTACTATGAAATAGATAACTAGCTGTTAGATTGTCGATTCAGTCAGAAATAAACTCTTTTTTTTTTCCAAGTGGCCATTCATAGAGCTAGTTACAACCGATAAAGTATGATAATTGTTCATATTCTATCTACAGAATCACTTTAAAGATTCTGAACATCAGATTAAAGATTGTCAAAATAAAAACTGAATGCCAATCTCAAATTATTAAATTTTATTAGTAACGGCTCAGATTTGTAACAGATTGTTGCAGGTATTTTACATTAAACTGCAAAGTTTTGTAGTAAAAAAAAAAAATCTCAACAAAAGATTTTAAACACAATTCCCATAAATAGATATAGAAAATGCACCTGACTTTATTCAGATTGTCCTCTTGTTTACTACAAAGTGCGTCAGGCATTTTGAAATAGTGTTCAAAACATTAACAGTAACATTTATCTACTACATAGTGCATTAGAGAAACCCTTTTTAATCACGTGGCACAATAAATGTAGTGCACAGAATTTGTACAATGGTCAAGACACTTGAGCCAACTGTGCATGCTAACGCTAATGTGCGTGGCTTGCTTGGGATTTTCAGACTTGTTAAAATGTCCAAGCACAAGAATTCCCTCAACATTTCCAGCATTAATGAGCTCACCTGTTTGAGCTGCAGGATTTTGCATCTCATTAGTAAAATTCATATTTAAATATTTGAAAACGTTCTTATCAAGTCCAGACAATGAGCAGATTAAAGATATATTGTAAACACAAAGTAAAACATGAACATGGACTATGTTAGCTGCTCAGGTAAGCGAGTATTTCAAGCTTTAAAACACAGCTTTTCCCTTCATTCCATTCACCGCAATAATCTGACCTCCAAGTTCCAGCCAGAGCAGCACTTGTCTGTATGTATATCATGTTAATTGCTCTGTATTTAGGAACAAGCTCTATTTCTGGGTTAACTCATCAGTTTCCTGCTACTCCCTGGTTCACCTGTTCATAATACTATACTGTGCATTGTCCTACCAAAAAGATTAGACAAGTGACAGGAAAACCTGGATGATTTTTTGCAAATTCATGACAAATAACTTGTCAGAGTGAGCTCATTTAAACAAAGCTTATTAGTAGGACATAACAGTATTGTCATATTTGGAATGTCAAATCTTTCAGGGGGCAGAAAGACCTAACATTAAAGTGTGAACATGTATGCACTAAACAGGACAATTCTGTCACACCTAATGAGGACACCTCAAGGAGCCTATCCGTATCTTGTCAGTCATATTTATACAACATACAACAGCGACTATGTATAAACCTTGTACATTCTCCCTTGTTTAATTGTCCATCCTATTTTAATGACTCTAAAAACAGTTATTATCAAATATTTAATAGCTTTTTGTAAGTATTAATTCATATTTTTAGTGTGTTAATGGTTATAATACAACATGCAGTCCATGCTTGTTTAAATAAATTTAGGATAAGGGAAACATTTAAGGGGGAATCACAGATATCTAAAAATTGTATATTGGTGTTATGGATAGAGAATGTTTAATTACGACATAACAGGAGACAAAAAATAAAATGATAGTGTCCATTTCAGATTCAGCCAGCATTTTTCTGTTGTAAGAGATTCTTTAACATCTTCAGTTTGGAGAAAAAGAGCTCAGAGTTGATCCAAAATGATGCTGCTGGAGTTCTGATGATGAGTATTGGTAAGAGATCATATTTCTCCAGTTTTAGCTTCTCTCCACTGGCTCCCTGTCATATTCAGAAAACAACTTAAAATCTTACTTCCGATGCCCACAGCTCTCAACCAAGCTCCATTTTGCATTAAAGATCATATTGTTCTGTACTTTCCTAACAAAGCACTTTGCTTTCAGACTGCAGGTTTACTTGTGGTTCCTAAATTTTCCAAAAGCAAAACAGGAGTTAGAGCTTTCTGCTATCTGGCTTCTCTGTTACTGAACCAACTTCAAGTTTCTGCCCATGAGACTGACACTTTTAAGACCTGACTTAAAACGTTCCTTTTTCATAGATCCTGTAGTTAGAATTAGCTTGGGTTTCTGAAGATATCCCTTAGTTCTGTTATTATAGATTTAGACTACTGGAGGACAAACTGACTACCGGTACTCATTCTGCTGCTGCCTTTACTCACCATATTTTCCATGTATGTACGGTATTTGAAACTATTACTGACGTTCTTCCTGTCATTTATTCCTATAGAAACAATACCTGGAACTTCTGAGTTTGTCTGAGTATCTTTCTTAAAAAAATAAATAAATAAATAAATAAAATAAAAAACAGCAGGTCAAGGCAGATGGCAGCTCATCTTCAGCCTGGTGCTGCTAGAGGTTAAAACAGAGTCATTCCTTTCCACTGTCGCCATTGTGCAGCTCAGGATAGGGGATTTTAGATTAAAGATTTCATGTAATCTGCTGGTCTCCTTAGATAGACACCTTTATAAATAATTGACATTTTGTAATGTACTGAACCTAACTGTATCATATTGAACTGGGCTGAGCTCATTGTAATAGGATTTAAATCTGAATCGGATTGCACATAGCTTATGATTTGGATGTGTTATTTTAAATTGATAAAAGCATTATTGTACAAAAATTATTTAAAAAGGAAGCAGCACAATGCGATAAGATGCTCCAGGAAGGGGACTGTAGTGCATTCTGCAGTGCTGTTGTTAAAAAAAAATAAAAAAAGCTCTGTTTTGCACAATCTGCCTTCAACCTGTTGTTTGTTTCAGTAAAATACTCACACACTTTTAAAAATCACTGTTTGGATTTCCATCCATCTCCATATAGCGTTCGGTCCATCTCTTCTTCCAGTTCTTCTTTGTTAGAAAACAGTCTTGGCAAACAGTAGAGCTACTGCCCTCACACGCTCCAGTCGTGCATTGCTATTACAAAAAAAAAACATTATATGGATCTTTACGACTGAGGAGACCTATTAATAGCTTTGTTTAGACACATGGACTATAAAAGTCTGCATTGATTTGTTTTTGTTTTTTTGGTAGTGGATTATAGCAACTAATTTTTGCAGCCCTGTGTTTGTACAGATCCCTGAGATGTTTGTTGTGAATCGGTGCTCTATAAATAAACATAACAGCATTGAATTGAAATTTAATCCTACTGGAGAAATAAAAACTAGTCCAAGCAGGACCAGAGCCAGTGCAGATGGCTGCCATTTTAAGCAGCTCCTAATGTAGCAGTTTATAAAAAACATTATTTTATGAACTTTTAAACCATCACCACTTTTGCATTACAGCCTTGCACTGGTACCCCACATCTTCTTTCTTCCCCGTCTCTTCAATAATCTCTGTTCACCTGCCCTCAGAGTTCAACCAGGTTTGGCCGACTCAGCTGTGTTTGGTACAAGTCCATCTCTGACCACTGACAAGGAGGGGAGGAACAGAAGCTACATCATCATTCAGTCAGCCCTCCTCTCTGTCTCTGCTCTGACACAACCTAAAAGAGATGCAAATTAAACTTTGACGTAAAGAAACATGAACTGCCCTCTTCCATTATACCTTTTCATCCCCTTTCCTACAAAGAACCAGTCTGGCAGCCATCAGCAACAAAGACGCACAGCTCAACCACCAAGGTCACCACTTGATCTGACGTCAGGGCTGCTCGACATCCGAAGCAGCGTCAGTTCCCCATTGGAAAGAGCCTAGATTGATGGCCATAATTAGAGTTGCCTGACGTGGGGAGCTAACAGGACCGCATGGAAGAGCGGCGGCAGCAACGACAAAAAGCACAACACAGACGAGTTGCATCTGTGACAATGATGTATGAAATATATGGGGAAACAACAAACGAGCCGCACGAGAATAGCCCCACGTAAAACTGGACATGTTTGCCACATGTCATCTGAATCGTGTCTCCTTTTAGTGCGCTGGACTGGTGTGTTGCATAACAGGCAGCATGCTCTGTGTGGAGACAGGAAGGCAGAAGACGGAGACAGATGGAGACGAGCGCCGAGCACCTCCTAAACACTTACACACTAATCACTTCAGCTAACGATTAAACACGCCGTTACCTTTGTTTTCAGGTATACTTAAGGTTCAACTACGAAGAATTGCAGGGAGCTACACAATATTTTGATCCAAAATGTGGATGTTTTTGTGTTAATATGTGTTTTCAGGATATCTGTTTTGCACTTTACTTTGTTCAGGATGACGGTGTAGAAATAGTGCTGAAAACTCATGTTTACTTTGCATCTAGATCAATAATCTGGTCATAAAGAGCCATTTGATGATAAATTATAGTGCCTTTTTATGTACAGGATCAAAATTTGGGCTCAAGGTTTCCAACAAGACTGCAAAATCTCATGCATGTTTTAACTGCCCCTCACCCATCTAATTCTCGACTCACTCGACAGGAGCATGAAACAATATTCACAACCTCCTTCAGCAGTTTGTTCTAACAGTTAGCTGGTGATATTCAGAGCCTGTCAAGGTCACACCTGACCGTCCTCACACAGAGCATCAGACATGGTAGAAACCCCAGAGAGACACGTGTCTGCTCCAAGACAACCAGAGTCCTCTCTGCTTCTTTTTCCCTAGCCACACATTAAGTTCTGAACAATTCTGAAAAAGTGTGACACAAACGTTTATTCAACAGCCTTTGACCTTTTTCCTCAAAGTCATGTGATCACATTTAAAGATGTGGCAACTTATTGTCCCATAAATTAACAGCTCACACTCTCCCAGTGACTTTAAGAATAAAAAAACTGATTAGCTTTAGCTGCCAAATTATTAAAATCACCATAAACTTCCAACACCTGCATGTCCACCTCCTAAAAAACAATGTAAAATGCTGCCACAATGTAGAAATCATCAGGCAACAAAGTCATGCTGATCAATTAGTAATAAATAAATAAATAAATAAGCTGAACCCAATCTGCTACTCGCAGCAGTTCAAAAAACAGCACAATAATTAATTCTACCTAGCAAACTACTGTATTTTTTGGACTATAAGGCGCACATAAAATCCTTGAATTTTCTCAAAAATCTACAGTGAGCCTTATGTATTAATTCTGGTTGAGCTTACTGACCTTGAACAGATTTTATGAGGTACATGGTGCTGAAGATCTGTCAAAATGAACTTATTTCACTTAATGCGTTGTATAATCCGGTGCGCCTTATAGTCTGAAAAATATGGTAAATAGTCCAAAATATTGCACTTGGTTCCTGACAAGACACCTCAGTACATTTTATACCTATTCAAAGATATTTAATCATGAAACTTGTTTTATATTTTAGAGTTCTGAATAAAGACGAGAAAAAAAAATAATAATCCAGCTATATGAATGCAAAATAGGCCATGAATGAAAACTACCGGTATGAGGTGAAATAAATGTTTGTTAACAAGTTTATTTTAATGTATTTTGGGACATTATTTGTCAAAAGTCTGAGTAAAGATGTTGTTAAGTCTTGATATTTTTTGGAAAAACATCTGAACAGACGGATGTTTTCTGCAGGCTGTTTAGCTGTTAGCTGGCAGCTGTGAGTCTGTGTATAACACGTTTAATACCCTGCACAAACCAGAAACATCCATCCAGTTCTCACTAAAATAACCAGATGAGTGTGTGGGATGTGTTTCTGTGTTCCTAAACTCACTTTCTGAGAATTCAGGTAGTATGGATCCAGATCCTCCAGTGGGACCGTCACCATTCCTTTAGGGATGTCCCCGTAGATGTAGGGCAGGCTTTTCCCGGCCTCCAGGTCACTGTTGGGTTTGGGCTTGTTCTCGTCATCGTCGTCGCGGTAGCTGCTGTCCTGCTTGGGCGGCTTCTTGCTCTTCTCCTCTTTGAAGCGCTGCTCAAGGACCACCAAAGATTCCCTCGTAAACTTCCTGAAGCTATCAGGTCCTGGCGGTGCGATAAGGGGTGCAGCCATCTTTTCATCCTGCAGCTACCTGGTCATGAGGTTTGGACCGGTCACAGTAGGAGCTCTAAAGAGAAAAAAGTCATTTGTAATATAACATGTATATGCTTTTTGACTTAAGGTAAAAAGTATCGGACAGTGCAACCATATCAGATAAATTACAGCTTTAGAGGCATATTTAGAACAAAACTTGCAGATGACGACAACACACCTGTTTTACTTCAAGCAGCATACGGTACCATTTTTAGCTGAGGTAAATTTATTAAAGTCAACTTATCAGATTCTTTCAAGCACCAATAGATTTGTGAAACTATCAATTAAACAACAAACATTATTAAAACACTGACCCTGTCTGGTTGGTGTAAATGACAGCTGTTGGATGCTAAAATCCCAAAGAAAAACTAACTCTGTTTTCTAAACAAAATCAAACATTAAATCTTTGTTTTTCTTTATTCAAAAAGAAAGAAAAATCTTTTACATGTTTTTATTTATGTTGGTATCGCAAATCTGAATTGCCACAGTTTGGTTACTTTGTCTTTTAGATTGTTAAATATCATTCAACAAATATAATTATCAAACAGCATTTATTGTTGTCCCCGTGTCCTCCTCTCGAAAACCCGGAGAACGTACAGGAAGTGAGACGTTTACAAGCAGTTGTCCATCCACAACCACAACCCAGCTCTAGTGCTGGTCACTAGGTTCAAAATAAGCTGGTTAAGTAAACTCAGTGAAACCAAAAAGTTTTCTAGTTAGTTCTTCAGGAGCTTCCCCACGTTGTCATGTGACCCTGGAGGTCATGTGACACTGTTGACAGGAGCACAAAAACGTGCTCACCAAATAGGAACTAAAAGCAGACTAATGCAATTAATATTTTTGTATATTTAAAAAAAAATTTGATTTCTTGCTTCTGTTGTCTACATACTGTTATAATCTTATATTTTGGTCATTTGTGGCTTGGCCTAGTTTTGTATAAACTCAAAGTTTCCAGCAGTCGCACCATATACAGTACTCATATACAGGTGCATCTCAGACATGTTCAGAGACCCTGAATGTTGGGGTTCTCATTATTTGTAAGCCGTAATCATCAAAATTACAATGAGTGGTGTCAAACTCTGTTACCAAAAGGAGCCAAAAATTGAAAAACTTTGCCTGAGCCCACTTTCAGCTGATACTTTAACTCGAGTCAGATACCAGATATCTTTTCTTGGTTGCAGGTTCATCAACAAGAGTTTGGTCTGTCTCGTTTGACGTTCGGTTGCTCTTTCCACATCAGAATCAATGATGATAGAATGACCCAGCCTTCTTTCTGGTTTTAGTGTTAGCAAGTTGGCAAGAGAAGATGATGTACAGGCAGCCCTCGAGTTACGACGCCCCCGACTTATGGCATTTCGGACTTACGAACGGCACCCGGTGACGTCATCACGCCTCCATT
>JARVGS010000127.1:21829362-21840276 GCA_031762315.1 Hypsolebias antenori
GTCAGAAAATTGACCATCATATACCCCCCCCCCCCCCCCGTTTAATTTCCTCTTATAAACTTCTCAAATGTAAATACATTCATCTGACTTCTCAAGATTTTAAGTTGAAACCAATGATAAAATAAAAATCTGTGTAACTAGTCATATATTCTCCATTTCTGGGGCCAGTATTGTTTTTCATTCCTAGCTTAACACTTTAGTGTTAAACTAGTGCTTGAACCAAGTGCTTCAGAAATAATAGGGCTGGAAACTGGACTGTGACGTCATCCTAAATGATGGTGCAAATTTATTTGAGCTGAGGCAGAAACAGCGACACCTGGTGGAACGAAGGTGGTATTTCATTTTTTATTCTCAAGCTTCTCTGCAGGAGTTGGAAAACAAGAAGTCTGACAAAGCTTTTTTCTTCTTCATTTGACATGAAACACATCCAATGACAATGTGACAGTGTTTTTGTCAAGTCTGACATGTTAGAAGTTTTTGCACCATTGACTAGTCCAGAACGCGTTTTGCTGTAGCTCCATGATGCATAGTGAACAGACAGTTGAGGTATAGTGTGGACTTTTGACTTCTTTTCTCTATTTCTGTGTGTGAAGCATCCTTTTTTTTATTGCCACACCTGTACAGTTACATTTTGTGCTTAGAAGAACTTTGGACATTTCAAATGTTTCAGCACAACTTGAAAACAGTATATTCAAATGAAAAAAAAAAGTAACATTGCATTGTCTGTGTCCAGTTTCCTGTAGAGAAATTTTGCATCAGATTTCAGAGCTAACTAAAAAAAAAAAAAAAGAAACACAAAACTTTTAAGTTCTCTTTGAAACAAGCTTCCAGAGAGACTGAAGGACAGAAATCTGCCTACGGCTTCTTATTGAATAGCACCAGCGTCTATTGAAAAGGCTTGAAGGCCGGCATGAAATTATAAAACTTTATTAAAACTCATTGGAGTGAAACAGTAGCGACAAAGCAATTATCACACAGTTATTCATGAGTAACCAAATTACTGGCTGGCGTTGGTGTCCACAGCGCACTGTCGGCGTGTTGCACGACGTGCCGAGCCACTTCTAAATTAAAACCAGCCGTTTGCAGAAGTTGTGCAGGTCCAAATGCAAATCACATCAAGAAAAACATGTCTGAATGCTCTAGAAAATATATTAAAATCCCAATTCTAAATGGAAAGGGTACAAATACAGTGGAGGCGACATTAAAAAAAAAAGGTTAAAAAGTTTTAATATGCGATTGATTCTATACAAAAGATAAACATGTTGCACCTTAAAAGCCAAATATCATTGCTGAACTAAACACACACGCTCACACACACCTGTACATAAAATGATATTGGGAAAGTGCACATTGTTTCTGTCCAAATAACCTGTTCCCTGTTTGTTTTTTAACGTGACGGCTTCAAACTGCAAAAAATAAAAGTCAAGTATGAAAGATCAGTCAAGTTTTCATCTACAGAGTCCAACTCCATGTACACAGTAACACTAGGAATACGGTTTCTGACTTCTAAAATACAGTATACAGACATTTTACCCTATCTACCAATTGTTTTCTTTCTTTTTAAGCAGAAATCTGCCATTTTTAACTTGCAGGTTTGCTAAGCTTTTTTTTTTTTTTTTTTGTCCCCGTGGTGTTGCAGACATTCAGAAATTATCAGCTCAAATGTTGACGTTCTAATGGAAAAGGCTTGACTAACCTAAAAATAAACCAGCAGACACCCTCTTCCTGTAAAACTACCAGACACGAGGGTGTTTGGTGGAGGCTGTGGTGGCGCCACAGATTCAGTAAGGCAAAGTTTCCTTTATAAGTTATTTTCTTTGAACACAGTAGTTCAGAATCAGAAATGTCTCCAAGGTGAAAGGCACTGACCTGCCTTCTGATGATCCACATTTACTAACCGGCTGTGACATTAACGGAAAGCTGCCCCTTTTTTTTTTTTTTTTACATAAATGTACAGACTGAAAGGTAGCAGGCAGCTTGCTTCAGTCTGTCAGTAAAACAGTGATGTTAAACCAGATGTTTTGTAGGATTTATGTTGTCTTTTTATGAAGACCGTCAGAAGTCATAAACCTTAAGAAAACAAGAATAAACCATTTAATCTAGCAGCTCTCTTGACATTATTGGTTTGTGCCTCTTACAGGAAACACCTCAGATCTTTGGGACAATAAACACGTAGTAATATTTATAAAAATCCAGACCATCATTTAATGACATATGCAAAAAAATTATCATGAAAGTATGTTCAGGGATGTAAAAACTGTCAATCATTTGGATTAAAAAAATAGTTTGCTAGACAAATTTTGTTGTTAAATGATAGTGTTGCTGCTGAAAAACCTCAGGATGTCTGACACATATATTTAAACCGTTGATACAGAACTGATAGGACCGAATGTTACATTTATATTGGCGTTCTTGTGTCGACTTCTTTTTAGGAAACAGCTTCCAGCTGATTGGACGAGTGGGAACGACTGATGATTTTTGGGGGTAAATTGAAAGACAAAAATACATTCCAACCATTTTTCAAGTTTCTACATTAAACCTATGTTTCAGCTGACTTCTTAACTTCTTGTTCCAGCGTCTGAACATGTAAAAAAAAAAAAAATAACTGAACGTATCATTTACTAAAAACTGTTCAACACCATACAATTTGTTTCATGCGTCTTATTTCATTTACTTGTCTTTCATATCATGTCTTGTTCTTAAAGCGGTGATTCAGATCTTTTGAAGTGGGGTTCTGTGAAACGATTCGGAACAATCAAAGTCCATGTTCAATAATCCAGGTAAAAGATCCAACATTCAGTCAGGTCATCTGGACAGTTTATTTTGTTGAAACATTTCGTCCTTCATCCATAGGACTTCATCAGTGTTATACCTGGATTATTGAGCATGAACTTTTGCTATGGCAGGGGAGAGGGTGGGCCCCAGAAACCATCTTATCACCATCAAAGTGGTTGGTCCACTGTGGCAGTGTGCTGCTTGTGAAACTGAGTTTGTTTGTGGCTCCTTGGATGAGTCCTTTGGATGAAGGACGAAACGTCTCAACAAAAAAATAAACCGTCCGGATGACCTGAATGAACTTTGTTGGATTCTGAACAAACAAACCAATTCTGATTAGACTGAGAAGCAAACAGCTAGTCCCAGCAAGACTACGATCAAAGTGGATTGCTGCCATTTCAAAAAGTTCACAGCGTTTCATGCCAACTCTAGTTAAAAAAAACTTTACATTGCTGCTAATTTCAAATTAGAATAATTTCAAAGAAAATATTGTTTGTTTGTTTTTTAGAACGCTCAAAGAGCAGCAGCATATAGCTACACCTCTAGTTGGATTGTATTTCTACCAGAATGACAGTGCAATGTGAAAATGACAGCGATGTAAACGTTTATAAACTGTGTTTTCAAAGTTGTTTTACGAGAGCGGTGGTCCACTTTGGTCCTAGTCCCTCTCAGACCAGCAGTTTGTTCTCACATCTGGTCAGAATCAAACTCTTGTTTCTCCAAACTAAAGTTGTTCAAAGAGCTGTCTACAACAGGTAAGATATTACTTGTTAAAACCTTTCTACAGAACCCCACGCCAAATGAGTTTTGCTTTAACATGTCTGAAATACAAAATGTGATTTACCTGCATCTATGATACCATCGTTCTTCACTCATCATTCTGAATGAGATATCTTTCAGACAAGAACTCCTTAAATCTCAGATGACCCTGCATTAAACCTACAGTGGTGCTGATGATGGTCGGCATGAACTGGGGTCCTCAGAGGATGATAGCATCATGACAATAACAAATCTTTAAAGGCAGCAGAGTGGTTTTTGGACCAGATAGTTTGAACATTTCTAGAAACTCTTTTACAGCATTAGGAATACCATCAGGTTTGTAGTATTTCTGAGTTGTGACTTATAAGAGGCACAAATTAGAGCTGAAAACCAGTCTGAACTAAAACCAATCACAGTTTTAAGAAGACTCCTTGGTTTGTCAGTAGTTTGTTTTCTAAGACATCCACTGCACTTCCAATATAAGATGCCCACCTGAACACCAGGTAGAGCTGCAGATCCTGGTTAGTAGAAATTATTGGTGCTTCAGATTTAAAAAATCATTAGTACTATCACAATTATACATTCTATCTAACTCAGCGAGCTCTCACAGTTTGTGTCACTGTCCAGGTCTGTGTTTACGAGGGTTGTTTGTTTTCCACATCAACAAGTATTTCAAGTGTATCTTTCAGACATTTTGAAATGCATGAATGCCGACGCCATGTCTGCTGGTAAATGTGCTCTGTGGAGGCGAGAGCCACTGTGTGCACCTGGTAGAAATCAGGACCATCACCGCTGTGGGAGGGGGACTTGCTTATGGCACTTTTAATACTGATGTGGATTTGCTCTTGCAGAAGCGGATGTGGGGGCAGTGGGATCTCCTTTTTGAGGCAGGTGAAACAGGACATGGAGCCAGACGTGCAAAGATGTGCAAGGCAAGGAGGACGTTCCAGTGCGTCCCCCCTGACTTTAAGAATAAAGAGGTACAAAAAGCAAATAAAAACTGGGGGCAAAGGAATCCAAAAGTGAGAGGCTTTTGTCTTTAAGGAGAGCGTGTGAATAAAAAGACTTAAAAACATGAATTCACTGCTGTGTAAGTGGTTCACACAACAGATGAGCATCTAATGTCTTCCAGGTGAACGATGAGTTCCCTCTCAAGTGGAGGGGAAAAGATCATCCTTGTTCTTGGAACTCTTGGTGAACCTGGGGCTGCAGCGGTTGAGCAGGGGGAAGTGAACAAAGAGCAGGCTCAAGAGGGAAGCATTTTACCGTTACACTACTGGTGCTGTCCTTGCGTTCCCCACGTGGTTTGTGCTGACGTTGCTACTGTTCACGTCCCAAGTCCTCGTCCCTCTCGTCTCCGATCCTGGCTCAGGTTTCTGCATCAGTTTCTGGAAGGTGTTCACATGTTGTAGGCCACGTAGATGGGGTCTAGTTGGTCCGCCAGGAAGGAGTCTCTCAGGTGCATCCTCTGCTTCTCTCCCCTGGAGTTGATGGGAATCACGCCAGGGTCCACAATGACCACCACCCCGACGATGAGGTGGTGCTCCTCCAGGACCACGTTGGTGACGAGGGGCACCAGGTCTAAGGCCTCCTGTTCTGAGCCGCTAAGCTCAGCCGCCACCACCAGCAGGTTGGTCCAGGTGAACACAGCACTGTTGAGACAGAGATCATTCAGTCAACAGCTGTGACTTGTACCATCTGGGAGCAGGACAGAGGAGACCCTCACCTCTCTGCGATGCTGCGGTGGGCTCGGGACACAGACGTCTCAATGTCAATGGGGTGATAACGCAACCCCCTCAGCTCCAACGTTTCGTCAAGAGAGCCCACCACAAACAAGGCATCATGGCGATCTGTGGCAGAAAAAAGCATATTTACAGTAAAACTTTGAAACCCTTTCTCATTTTTAGATGCTTGCCTTTGAAGGAGCCAGACACTCAAGATCTTTTACGGTGATTTTGATCAATAGATCTTCAAGTTTTAGTTTTTATTTAGACTTGGGCTGCTTTTTCACTCATTCTCTGTTCAGTTTTTACAAACATCGTCTAACCTCCGCTTGCATCCAGCAGCTCGGTTCTTTTGATGAAGCCCAGGTAACCCGTCCGAGCCCAAAGGGTCTGAGGATCCCCGAAGCTGAGTTTGGTGTTGAAGTGATCTGCCTGCAGGCTCTCCTCTCCATAGATGGTATAGTAGCCGCTGGCGCAGTGGGGGGAGTTCACCCAGATCTGCGGAGAGAGAAAGGTGGGAAACTTTTTAATTTGTGCTCCGAGCCCAATATAAAAAAAAAATATCCAGAACAACAAAAACTCTGTCCAATCAGCCTGGTTCTGCTTTTAGCTGCTGATAACTGTTAGTTTTAGTAAAAACTGAGTAACACAACATTCAAAGTGTTTACATTATCCTCTGATTGTTTCTGTACTCTCACCTCCCCAAGATGAGAGTCTCCCAGTGGGCCCCTGGTCTCTGGGTTGACTATGATACACCTGACTCCTGGCAGGATCTTTTAGGACGATTTAAAAAAGGAGAGTCAAACATTTATTGCAGCACAGAGAATTTAATCTCTGGAGGCCAATCAGAATATCGTTTATGTAAGTTCAACAAATCAGTGCTCAACACTCACAGTGCCCGACTCCATGAGTGGAAGACTCTGAGGCGCTCCTTTTTCCACTAACCTCACCCTGACGGACAAACAAAAGAAAAACACGTTGGTTTGGCCTGAAGGACACCAGTGCTGGATTTTACCAGTAACAGGATCTGTCTTTGTGCTGGAGCCTTCAGCCTGACCTGTCATGACGCAGGGACTTCATATCAACATAAACAGTGGAAGGATCTGGTCCAGATGTGCCCTGATGACACAGACAGTAAATGTTAGCTCTAAAATAAAGTCTGGGTGTAAAAAAAAAAAAAAACACTAAAGGTACGGTTCCCTGTGTGCCGCTTTGAAACCCACCTGCAGACCGATTGCCAGGTTCACCCTGGAACCGAAGGCTGTGCTGACTGCTCGCAGTGAAAGGCCGAGGTCTTTGAAGAGCTTGGAGAAGGACTGTGTGAGGGCGAGACGAGGCCGCTCCTCTGCTATCACCACGCAGCTCCGCACGCACGACAGATTCACACCTCGCGCCTGAACACACACAAAGAGGAGGGGCAGGTGAAGACAGAGGCTGTGCTTTGAAGTAAAGACAATGTAGGTGCAGAGTTGTATCAGTAAGGATCAGTCTTGACTTTAAAACAGATAAATCCAAATGACCAATACGATTTAAACACATGCGATCCATCTATTTCAAACACAGAATGTGTGAAGAGGACCTGACCTTCAGCATCTCTGTCTGAGTGCCCAGGCCTTTGGTGCAGAGCTCCATGACGGAGTAGGAGCAGAAGGTGTCTCTGATCTTGTACTGACTGAGCGTGCTCAGCCACACAGGCAGCGAGGTCTCCAGCTCCAGAGGAGGAATAAGTATAGACTGGTGACCTGAGTAAACACTGGTAAATAACAAAACAACACTTGCTGAAGTAGCTGTACAATATTTGAAAGAGCTATGAGTTCTGTTATAAAAAGAAGATGCTTTGTATGTTTTGGAACCTGGAGAGGCACCAGAGGACGAAGCCCAGGCCGCAGTACGGGTCCAGGCAGATGGCTATTTGGCGCGAAGAGTAGAGTTCACACTGCAGCTTGATGGAGCGGCAGAGAGTGCTGACTGCTGCATGAGACATCTAAAAAATATATTAAAAGTCACTCTTAACAAACAGCATGATTCCATGTTTTACATACAGGTACTTAGAGAATTGTTGAAGTAACGACCGAAAAGATTCAGTGATGAGTTTTTATTAAGTGGCAAGACCTTTGTTTGGAGATTTTTCTTAGAACTTGTTTCATGGTTTTATTATTACTTCAAAACAGAAATTGTGATAACAACAAAAAAAAAAAATCTTCAAATTAGACATAAACGCACTCACTTATTGCAAATAGTCAAAAGTTAAGAGTTCCATTGAGTCCACCTTTATTTCAGGTCAGTGTGTGTGATTAACGTCATGCTAATTTCAAAATACAGTATGATGAAAAGCTTGATTAAAAATCTGCACAAATGAAGCCTCAACCCTCAACGAATGACTAAAAAGGATGTTTTCCATTTAAAAGATCCTGTAAAAGATCCTCAGTGACGTTTGAATATTGTGGTGTTGATGCACTGTTTCACAGGAAATAAATATAACCTTAAATTTAAAGTTTGAAAACACCTGATGGATTTAGATTTTGTCTGGACTTCTGTCTCCAATTACCCAACGCAGGAGTTCATATATATATATTTAAAAAAGAAAAATCTCATATACCGGTAATTTAATAAAAATAATACAACAATTAAATATTTGGGGTTTTTGTTGTAGCCGGTGGAATAAAAATTGTTAAACCAAGCAGAAGAATTATTGTTTTCTCAACTACATGTATTTGACCACAAGGACTTCATAGTTTTATTTATTCTCAAAAATATTACTAATTTTAAAATGTCACTGCCTGATAAGCTTCTGTACAACTAATGCAGAATATAGTTTAAATGAAGCCAAATGCCTGTTAGTCAGGTCCTGGAAAGGCTGAATTAATTAAAGTAAAACAAATGAAGCAGCTGAAGTTGAAATGATAAACAGGAAACTCACCTGAAAACAAACATTCTTTAAAAGGGATTACTGGTAATCTTTCTCTAATCTAATCTAATGAATGAAGCATATTTACTCGTCTGGTGGATTATTTATAGTTTGTGGTTAACATTCACCTTGACTCCAGTCAGCATGCCTGTGGTGGACACACTGAAGTCCAAGTAGGCCAGCATCTCCGCTGTAGGAGGCTTATAAATGTGTGAAGGCCGCTTTCTGGGGAGATCATCTGGCAGAGCAAGGAAAAAAACAAAAAAACAAAGCAATGTTATTAAAGGATTATAATCTCGGACAATAACGTTCATTTCAAAGTTACTTTTTAAAAAATGCCACAACTACAAATTGCACAAATGTTTTAGAAACCGACTAAAGATTTTCTAAATACATTTGAAACTTTGAAGCAAACCTTGAACCACATTCAAAGTTAGTTAATGAGCAGAAACACCTTCTGACAACATCCAGCTAACATTCAGAGCCAGGTCATAAAAGTCACAGCGCAGAAGATAAATCTCAGCACAACACATTGTGCCTGTGGATAATGGTCGCCTCAGAGCAGTCCTCATTTCAGAGGCTGTCGCAGTTTAGTACCTGTATCGATGATTGTTGGCCAGGTTTTGACGTTGACGCTGGCAGCGGCCTCCCTGGACCTGAGGATTCTCATGAGGGGTTGAGTGGTGAGGATGCAAGCTGCTTTACTAACCTGTGAACCACAATGATCAGAAAAACACGACTTCATTGAAGAAAAGCAAACTGTGCTTTAATACTGAACAAAAACAAACAAGACAAAAAGCCTTCCAAGCATGTTTCTGCACAAAGATTTAACTATTGATAGTTTACTGATCCTTGAGGTTAGATCTTACGGTATTTAAAACACTTCCAAGGAATTCAGTTCTATGGTTCAAAACAGAATGATGGGCTTTTAGTTTTTTAATAATACCATAATAAAAATGCATCATAAAAAGTTATTTTTTTGCTCTTGCATATACTGTAATAACTAAGTTACAATGTTATGAAACTGCTTGAATAAAAAGCATGGTGACAGACTGATCCAACACTTTTTGTTTTTATGAGACAGTAGTAGAGGAGTGGACTCACATCGATGATCATACGGACTGTCGGGAGAGTAGCAGTCAGATTCTGAGGGTGAGGCGGCCTCACTGTCACAGGGATGACCCCTGCATAGAGGCAGCCGTAGAAGGCAGCAATCAGGTCAATACCTGCGGAGAGACATCGTATAACATCGGAAACGTTATTTTAAAAAACTTTTATATTTTAATTTAGCAGCCTTCTACAATAATGGGGGCTGTTTGAATCTGCGTGTTCACCTGGGGGATAAAGCAGCACCACATTGTCTCCTGTGTTGAGGCCTCCTCTTTCCATCAGGGTGGCTGTGATTTTTTCTGCTCGCTTGTGTAGCTGAGCACAAGTGGCTGTGCACACTGCTATGCCCTGCAGCAAAAAAACAGACAAAAACAAGAGTCACCATAATAAATAAATAAATTATAAGTTCCATGTCAGGATTTGTTCAGCAGCTCGTTGTTAACAGATTCCTCGTACTGAGTTTCTACGTATTTTTGTGTATCTGTGATAAATCTACCTTGGCATTGAGCAGCACGTACAGAACGTGGTCCGGATCTGTTTGAGCTCTCCACTGCAGAGCTTCAGACAAAAACTGGTGCTGAAAATTTTAAAAATAAAATATTTTAAAGAATGTGAAACAACATGTGTGCAGCCTTAGAGTAAAGTAAAAAACATACAGTACAATGCAAGAAATGTCTCATAAAAAAAATAAAAAAATTTGTTCATTTCCAAGCATAATCTATAGCTACAAAAATTTTACATTATGTTTCCACTGCACAAAAAGCAACATTACTGGCTAACTGTAATGTGTTTAAGAATGATAAAAAAATTTAAAAAAAAAAAACACTTAAAAATTGGCCTTATCAATCAACCAACAGCCTAAAACAGTTTCTGGAATGAATAAATAATTTAAACACACTAGTTAAAAAAAACAAAGGCATTTTAAAACAAGTCAAAATATATTCTGTCATGCTGTTGACCTACCAGGAGCACAGCAATGTCTACAAAATTACTAGTTAAGGGGTCATAGTGAGACTGTAGTTCATAAGAGGTCAATTAGAGCCTCTGTGAAAAACTAAAATACTATGGTCTTTTCAAATTAAGGCTTATCAATAAAAAGTTGGCCTGATTTAAGTTGCTAGTATTATAGAAACAAACGGAATGAGAAAACCTGTTTATTTCTTGTCAAAGTGGACCAACTGATCAGAGTACCAGACATGACAGGAGAGAACATTTAAGCCCAAATCTCTTGACAGACAAAAGGATAAGTGACCATCCGAGCACAGATAAAAGGAAGTTTCTCAAACACGAACAATACGGAGCAGCTTTTCTGACGTTCCTAAATGTCTTGTCAGACTCATCCTCCGTGGCACCCAGTCTCTCAGACAACACATCGTGCTCTGAATCAGGAGGGACATCATGCAGGACAGCTGGTCCGACCACTCGTAAAGCCATGCTACACGTGAGAATGTCACACTGAGCACAGCAAGCAGAGGTGCACACCAATATGCTCCCAATTTAAAAAAACAAGTGGCGTTTTTCAAAAAAGTGGACCTCTGTGAGCACATCAGCTGTTAGAAACGTTACCCTGATGCATGCTCAGTAATCCAGGTAGAAAAATCCAAAAAAGCTAAGTCTGGTCCTCTGGACATTCAAAAA
>JARVGS010000127.1:21840376-21851243 GCA_031762315.1 Hypsolebias antenori
ATCCTTTTGGCCAGTGGCTGTTTAGTTTCCCCGATATAAGACTGATCACAGCCCTCCTGACACTGAACAGCACTGGTCCAGAGGACCAGACTTAGCTTTTTTGGATGTTAGAAACGTTCTAATTTTCCTTGTGTCAAATCTGTTCACTTTAAGACCTGACTTTATATTTAAATAAGCAAATATGACAAAGTCATTGTGTGGACCCCTGCTGGCAAAGGGGCCAGCCTGGACTGTCATCTTGTTGGCTGAAGCCGTTACTGACCACTATCAGGCTGATCACAGCTGCAGAAGCACACGACTGACAGAAGCAGCAGAAGCAGAGACGGGTCGGAGCCAGACTAGAACCTTACCATCATGGTGGGCCACATACAGAGCTAAAACCCAGCCCCAGTAAAGGTAGAACAACACAGGTTTAGCATAAAACATCAGCATCTGTTTCTCCTGACAGCTTCAGGGTCGTTCTTAACTTGGATAACACACACAGCAGATGTCCAAGTGATCCATCAGTTTTATTTAAACAATTTGGATTCTATTAGTTTCACATGTACACAAAATCCATATTTGTTCACTTTTAATAATAAAATGAATAAGTAAGTTGAATTTAAAAACTAGCTTTGACACTTTCCGTTATTCTGTAATTTATTAATCCAGTTTTTTTTTTAAATAATATGCAAGTATAATAATAGCAGGACTATAAATGCTGACAGAAACTGCTGTCTGACTGTCCAGGGACATCAACACATACACCTACAAAAAATTGTAATCTTACAAATTAAACTGTATTTTAAAAAAGGCACAGAAAATAATAATCCAACTTTATAACCCAATAAATCATAATTTAATTATTAAAAATAAATTCAGGGAAAGTGTGATCTACTTTGTGTGGCGCTACCTTTCGAATGAGATCTTGATCCTCCACCACACCCAGCTCCCTGCCTGTTGCCTGGGCGATTCGCTTCCCTGCCACCAAGTTGCCGACCAACATGGAAGCAGGACCTACATCCACTGAACATATCAGAAAAATCAGAGAAATGTTCATCAGCAGAGAACGGCAGCAGTCACAATGCTGACAGAAAATACCCAGAGGCTGATTTTCCAAAAGCAAAGAACTCATTTCTTTTATATTCAGTTGCTATACCCAGTAGATAAAATGTGCAGCCAAGTGATGCTAGTTCAGCCACACTTTCATTTACCTACTTTTCTTTATTTGAAAGGTATTGATTAATAAGTGCACATACTGTATTTGTGAAATCACCAAAAATATTAGACTTGCAAAAAAAGAACTGTAAAAACTGATCCAAGGTTTATGTTGAGGACCATTAGTAGTGATGAGAGTAAGTATCCTGATGCATGCTCAACTCTGATGAGAGTAAGGTTTTCAAGAGAATACACTATCACCTTCAGTGGACAAAACTACAGAAGAGAGGTGACGATAAATTTGTTATTTAGAGTTGGTCTGTTCGTTCAAAGCTCAGTAGCACAGCAAGTGACCTAGACACTGAAATGACAGAACTTTTAGGGACTGTCACAAGAATGTTTAAAGTGATGTCCTCCTAAACAAGGTGGACAGCAGCCAAATTTATTAAGATTTGCTTTTGCTTAAAAAAAATCTAAAACTCCTCATTTAAATATGTTGCACACTGTACAAAGTATATTGATTTACAAATACTTCCAATTCTCTGGCAGTTTTATATGATATGCTCAGCTGATTTTCAGGATGCTCACCTGGCTGTTTCTGACGAGGCTTGGGCATATTTGTAACACAGGTGTGTGGACACATGAGGATATTGCAGGGATGCAGGTTACCCTCCAAAAAATTCTGCTTGGTTTCACAGATGTGGATCCCCCCTAGTGGTGTCTTAGGGAGGGTGTTGGCTGGGACAAGAGCGAGACAGTAAAGGCCAACCTGGTGGATGCTGTCAATGGCCTTTAGAGGAAATAAGTAATACAGTTAAATGAGCACAAAATTCAACACTATTTAACTTAATACACCATGACAGACAGCTTATCTGTGAGTTTCTGAACCTCTGTGAGAGCGAATAACTTGCAATTTTCATTAATCGTTCTTCTGAATTGTATGTCGCAAAACAAAAAAACAAAATTTTTCAAAAGTTAGGTTCTACCGCCATGCTAACACATCTTTACTATGATTCACACCAAAACTACATGTATAATGTAACTATATGATTACCTGAAGAACTCGACTCATCCACTGAAAGCTGTCTTCTTCACTGGCATCGGGCCTTTGTTCTGCCACAACAACTATTCTCTCATCATAAAACACTGTCACGGAGAACACTGCAATCCTGCACAGGTGACAAAAACAAGCTGTGGACCAAAACTAGACATTTCTCGAACATTCAGTCGCTAAATTAATTACTTATTTCTATAGTTATACACTGAAACAGGTTTGTAACAAATAAAAAGTAATAATAATGAGCATTTATGTCCACTTATGCAGAAACATATAACTGTCTAGCTTCTTAGTGGCTCAGAGAGGCCAGGCGGTGTCATACCTCCCTCTGTAAACTGTTTTGACAGGCTCCACAGCCAGCGCAGTGGCCACCAAGTCGTCAGCATTATGACGTCGACCGCTCACCATCAGGAGTCCCTCAATCTTCCCCACAACAAACACAAGGCTCCCCTGTGGAGCAGACATCTTTACTTAAGTTAAGTGTCACCACCATTAATGCTTTGTAACATGAACAGAGAAGGAAAGCAATGACTGCAAACCATTTCACCTCTACAGTGTTACAAAATCCATCTAAGCACTTTTCATAAGGGTAGATTCTATCCCAGCTATAATATTACAGCCAGACCAGACAGGTAATACTGGCACAGTGCTAACAACGATGCACATGCTCACCCCAGTTCTATTTCATCCCTCCTGACCGCCAGAGGGCGGTGCTGAAAGCACTGAATGTTCCCTTCCCACATGCGCTGTTCTGAGTAATAATATCAACGACATCAAATGTGTGACCGGATGAGCAATCTGAGGCTATATAGCCTAGTGTCATCCGCGACTCTGCTCCTTTTTCTTCTCGCGCCCGGTTCAATCCAAGACTTCAGACCATTGGATCTTTTCTCCATCGTCGTCAGAGTCCTGAAAGCTTGTCGGCCGGAGCAGCGTGTTTGCCCTCTAAGGGCCACGGCGGTTTAACCTTCGTCAAGGTATTTCATTGGGGCTGCGATGGCTTTGCCCCTCTCCACCACAGCTTGGCTACTGTGTGATTCAACACTGGTGAGTAGTCTTTGCTTATTTTGTGGTGTGGCCGCTTGTGGCAGCTTCGTCTGCCTCGTGGATTCAACACGTAAGTAGTCTTTACTTTTACCTTGAGGCTACCAAGTGTGCGAGTTTCAATGCATGGTAGCTTTTCTGTTGCCATTGGTTGCGGCTACGTCCGCTTCATGAGGCGATTTCAGGTAAGATTCGACATGTGAGTACTTCTACCGTAAGTAGTCTTACTTGTTACCTTGGCTTACGTAGCCAGCTGTGTTCTGGCGTTGTTCTCTAAGTTGGAGGGCGAGCGCTCGTGCACCCTCTTATTAATTAGTTTTCACTAGCCTTGGCTAACGATGCCAGCCTCGCTGAGTTTTTGGCATTGTGTTCTGTTGGCCAACCTTATAAACATCTGGTTTGAGCTAGCGGTGCTAGCCTCTCTCAGTTTTGCCTTGTTTTTTCTTGGTGAAGGTTAGCATTGTGCACCCTCTCCCAAGCACTTTTTTTGCCAACCTTAAATGGTTGGACTGAGCTAGCTATGCTAGCCTCTCTCTTTGGCCTTGTTTTTCTATTGGTGAAGGTTAGCATTATGCACCCTCTCCCACAACATTTTTTTGTCAACCTTATAAATGGTTGGACTGTGCTAGCGGTGCTAGCCTCTCTCAGTTTGGCCTTTTTTTTTCCTCAGTTTGGCCTTTTTTTTTTCTCAGTTTGGCCTTTTTTTTTTTCTCAGTTTGACCTTGTTTTCTATTGGTGAGGCTGGCGTTGTGCCTTCCAAATCATTTTTTACCAGCATCATGACGGTCAAGGTGAACAAGGCTTACTAGTTCTGATCTTGCTTTTGATTGGTGAAGGCATGCATTCGCGCCCTTCCTCTCCCAATCATTCTTGCCAGCGTCATACTGCTTAGGCCGAACTAGGCTTACTAGTTCTGACCTTGTTCTGATTGGTGAAGGCGTGTGTTCGCGCCCTCTCCTCTTCCAGTCACTCTCACTGGCATCATACGCTTCGGCTGAGCTAGGTTTACTAGCTCTGACCTTGATTTAATTGGTGAAGATGTGCGTTCACGCGCCCCCCTCTCCTAATCATTCTCACCGGCATCATAACACTTCGGCTGAGCTAGGCTTACTTGCTCTGACCTTGATTTAATTGGTGAAGGAGTGCATTCGCGGGCCCCCCTCTCCCAATCATTCTCACCAGTATCATAACGCTTCGGCTGAGCTAGGGTTACTAGCTCTGACCTTGATTTAATTGGTGACACTGTGCGTTCGCACGCCCCCACTCTCAATCATTCTCGTCGGCTCATCACACTTCGGCTGAGATGGGCTTACTTGCTCTGATCTTGATTTAACTGGTGATGGTGTGCGTTTGCATGCCCCCTCTCCCAAATCATTCCCACCAGCATCATAACGCTTAGGCTGTGCTAATGCTTAGGCTGGACTAGGCTTACTAGTTCTGACCTCGTCTTTTAATTAGTGAAGGTGAGTGTTGGCGCCCCCTCTCCCAATCATCTTTTACCAACTCCATACAACTAGACTAGGCTTTGTTTCCTGGATGTAGCTGGCAGTGGCAGCACCTTTGCTAAATTCCAAATTCTTTACTAAGCAGGAGCATGGACAGCTCCCACTGCTGCAAGGGTTGTGGGGCTGTGCTCCAGGCAGATGACGGTCACGACCTGTGCCTTGCCTACCTTGGACATGACCACCTATTGGAGGCCCTGTCAGAGAAACCCTGTATGAACTGCAGCTTCATGCCTCGTGCCGTTAGGGTGGCTCGGCCGGCCCAGTTTTGCCCCGAGCTTGGCAGTGAACTCCCGCCTTCTGGGCAGGAGGCCCCACTTAGGTGCTCGAAGTGCCGGGCTGAGGCCACAACCTCTGTGGCCCCTCCTAGAAAGAGGCGAGCCAAGTCTGGTCAGGATCTCTCCACGAGAGTGGAGCAACTGTCCGCTGAATTGGCGGAGATGAAGTCCCTTTTTCAGGCAGGCCAACCGGGGGACAAGCCAAGGGCAGTGACCGGATTCTCCTCCATACCCATGCCTGAGCTGGCCGTGGAGGAGGATGTGTTATCCATGTCTGTCTCTGCCTCTCACCTTCTAGGTGAGAAAGAGGACCACTCATCTCATGTGTCAGAGACTGGTTCATTTTCTTTGCCCTGGACTGCAGATAGTGGGTCAGGTGTTGACTCAATGCAGGACGTCATGCGTATGGCCCTGAAACAGCTGCAGCTGGACATCCTGCAACCAGAGGAATCCACCACTGGAAGTGCCTTCTTCTGACGCAGATGGGCCCCTTCTCCCTTTTCCATCCCTCCATCAGAGGAGTACCTGAGGAAGTTACATGGTTGTTGGTGGGACCCAAAGCTCTTTGCACACCTCTTGGTGGATGGCTGAGCGTTGGCGGCCATGCATGACCCGGCTGTGGTGGGCCTGGATTGCATGCCAGCGATCGAACCTGCTATTGTCTCGTTTATCGTCTCACCAGAGGAAACTGCGCAGGGAGGTCCAGTGCCCACGACCTCAGTGTCGTGTCACGGATGAGTTCCTCTGCAAAGCTTATCAAGCCGGAGCACGTGGTGGCTGCCTTGGCAATTCCATGAAACACCTGCTGTTTACCCTTTCTGTGTCCCTTCAGGGCACTAATGGTGCGACAGGGGCAATGAGCTTTAGCGATGCGGCAATTCAGGACTTTGCACTGATGACGCTGGACCTTGGGCACATGATGTCCTTCTTGGTCCAGGCTCGCCAACAGGTCTGGTTGGATTACCTTTTTTGGTGTGGTCCTGGATTTACACTCCATGAGAGTTTGCTCGTCTGTTCAAAGGGTGTGCGACATACTCCAATTGCTCAGTCGGTTCAAGCTGGGCAGGCAGTTCCCCTATGTTGCCTTCTTACGACTCCTAGGCAAACTGACCTCAGTCACTTGGGTGGTACCCTTAGGCCTGCTGTCTCTTCGCCCCTTGCAGAGGTGGCGCAACAGTTTTTGCTTGGATACCAGGCTACACAGACATCACAAGCTCACAGTGACGTGGCCATGTCTTCATGCCCTGACTCCATGGAGGGACGAAGATTATTTGTCCAGGGGTGTCCGCATGGGGGTGGTAGTGTGTCACAGGGAAGTGGTCACGACAGATGCCAGCTCCACAGGATGGGGCGCTGATTGGCAACACAGAGCGGTCCAGGGCTGCTGGTGTCAAAGGGGCTGCTCCAGGCATATAAATGTGCTGGAGCTGTGTGCAGTGCATTTGGCACTCAGACACGTGCACTGGGCCAGGACGCGCTGGCTCATTCTTGGCCAAAGGTCCGTCTATATACCTTTCCACCCCTTTCTCTGATTTGGACAACCCTTCACAGAGTCCTAGAGGAGGGCCACAGAATGCTACTGGTAGCCCCATATTGGCCAGCACAACCATGGTTTCCACTGCTTCGGAGTCTATGTCAGGATGTCCCATGGCGTCTTCCGACCAGGAGAGACTTGCTGTCTCAGCTGGGTGGATTGCTATGGCACTCCAATCCTCAATGCCTTCAGCTGTGGGTGTGGCCACTGTAAGGCCAGGGAAGCAGCTGACTGGAGTCTCTCTATTTCTACGTGGTGCCCATAGGTTGCACCTGCCGACAGCTAAACAAGCACCAAGTTGGGACCTGCCCTTGGTTCTCGATGCTCTGTGCCGCCCTCCGTTCAAGCCTCTGACGGAGGTGGACTTCAAGTGGCTTTCATGGAAAATGGCTTTTCTGCTGGCTATTGCCTCAAAGAGGGTCGGCGAGTTGCATGCTCTCTCAGTCAGCCCCTCATGTCTCAGGTGGGACCCTGAGGGCTCTGATGTTACCTTGTGGCCGAACACTGCATTTGTGCCAAAGGTGTTATCTCACTCTTACTGCATCCAACCGCTGAGGCTGAAGCGTTTTCAGCCTACGCCTGGCAAAGGGTCTGGACTATTGTGCAAGTGAGAGCATTGGAGGCATACGTTGCAGATACTGCCATTATATGACATTCGGACCAGATGTTTGTTACGGAGGCCCTAGGTTGGGCTATCCTCTTTCCAAGCAGCGCCTCTCCCACTGGATCGTGGATGTCATCTGCCACGCCTATGCAGCAGGGCATGGCCCCCTGCCGGTCGGCATGAAGGCTCATTCTACTGCTTCCTGGGCTGCCCTGAGATGGGTTCCGCTGGAAGCAATATGTGCTGCTGCATCATGGGCTTCCCCAAGGACGTTCACCAGATTCTACCGGGTTAAAGTGGCCACCCCTCATCCCCATGGCCAGGTTCTTCTGCAAGGGTCCTCTGGGGCCCCTCAGTGAGTTAGGTGCTCAGGATTCCTCGTAACATCGTCTGTATTCGTCATTCAGTGCTTTCAGCACCACCCTCTTGCGGTCAGAAGGGTTGAAATAGAACGGAAGTTACATATGTAACTACGGTTCTATGAATCCCGGATGACCGCCAAAGCTTCTCTGTCACTCAGAATCCTTGTGTTCCACGAGAAGATTCTGTAGGAGCAGAGTCGCGGATGACGCTAGGCTATATAGCCTCTGATTGCTCATCTGGTCACATGTGCGACGTTGTTGATATTATTACTCGGAACATCGCATGCACAAAGGGAACATTCAGTGCTTTCAGCGCCACCCTCAGGCTGTCATTCAGGATTCATAGAACCATAGTTACATACGTAACTTTCGTTTTACATCCCACAAATCAATTTAAAAGCTATATTAAAAAAAGAAGCTCACACAAATTTATTTTTAGTGCCTACAACTTTTTCTCGTAAACAAACAACAATTTGTGCCCTTCTTACCGGTCCCACAAATCCAAGCAAACCAGTACGAGTGAAGGGAACTTCTCCCATGGGTGCTCCAGCCTGGTTCACAGGGATCACCTAAAGAGCAAAAAGCAGAAAGATTGAAAATACTGAACTTAAACACAAAAAGTAGAGAAAAAATTCCCATCAACTTTGGATGATAGTGATAATAGTGTGATCAGACTATGTTCTACTAAATAACATAAAAGGGACAAAAATATGTGATTGTTGAGTCAGCAACAATCTTTAAACAGACCTCAAACGTGTTCTTGGTGACACCAGGAAGGCCATAGTACATCGTGCCTCCAGCCCGAGAGTTAATCACGATCTCTCCGATCTCATCCGTCTTGCACAGCAGCGGAGGCCCGTCTGGTTTTACGATGCACATCAGTGCTGGAACACGCAGTTAGGCCACAACATTACTGGCGATGCATTCAGGCTCTCTTTTTATAAAAACAGTGATGATGTACAGTAAATACAGCAGCTGCTGAACTGTATTCATTTACTGCCAAATGTAACCATCTGCAGTGGCTCACCTCCAGGCATGATGTGGCCCACATCCTGCACAGTGAGAGCAGAGTTCTTGTCCTCTGTGTTGACCCTGATGACCCCGTGGCTCAGTCCGCCCATGGACAAGATGGCCCTGGCTGGAAGAGGAGCTCCACGAGCACCAGGTCTGCAGACGAGGTACAAAAATCCAACATATTACTTATTACACTCAAGATTTAAAATTTAAGTATATAAATATACTATAAATAGTTCATGTGTTTACGTAAAATAATGAGTGATCAGAATGTCAACAAATCAAATAAGAGTACCTCGTATGGCATATTATACACCCATTGACAAACTATTAGCCAGCAATCTATAGCAATGGCCCAAACAAGCAAAGACCCATTTGATTGTGATTTGTGATGTTGTCCTTAAAGCTGAGATGATGAAATGTGAACACAACACTCCATCTAATTATGTATGAAGTTTTATTAAACTATCTTGAGCAGGTCAGAAGTTATGGTCCAGAAAAGCAAAAACATTTGATGATTTATGATCAAAGCTGGGGTGACGAAGTGTGTGACACCCAGTCTAGTGATGATGCATATGTGTTTCAAGCTTCATTAAATTACCTTGAGCGGACCAGAAGTTACGAGACGAACAATAAAAACTTTACAGATGCACAAAGACTATACCATAATATGTCCCGCCTTTAACGGACATAATAAAACTCTTTCCAGGTGAGGCAAAACTAAGGATTTATGTTTTTTCTTTTCACTCTTACTACAGTGCTCCTTTACAAATCTGAATGACAGCATCATAAACAATAACATGAGAAAAATATTCCCTCTAAGCTTAAAAACAATTAAAATTCACAGGACTTGATATTGTGTAAAATAACTAAAAGTGTACAAGATATGTGGTGTATTGATGAAGACGTGTTACCTGCGTATGGCCACAGTCAGGGCTTCAGGCGATGTGGCACATGGACAAATGACCTCAGGCCTCAGGCCATGAGACTGGAACACGTTCAGAAAGGCGTCACAGGACGACACAGACCCTGACAGTAAACAAACAAAAATGTTAAAATGAACAATGACTCAAACTATCCACTAGTAAGTTTTCAAACGTTACAAAAGGGAATATGCTAGAGGATAAGAAGTCTCTTACATGGATTTGCTCCATCAGCCACTATGAGCATTCGAATAGAAGACAAGCTGATGTCCTTCTGATCCTTGTGGGCCATCATTGCCCAGTGGAGGTCGCGGCATTTCACCAAGGCCACACGTGCTATGAAACAAGAACATGACGTTTGCACCAATCAGCCAGCTAAAGCTGAAGCACAAAAGTCTGCAGGGAGAACTTGCATCATGCCAATAACGTGATGATACGTTGACAAGTACCTGCTAATCTAAACATTTTGATTATTATTAAAATATGAAACTTGGTTGAACCTTTGTGGATGTGAACTCTCTGAACCCAGGACATGGGACAGGCTTTCATGACAGAATATGGCACAGTGATGGTGTGAATTCTGTTCATGACACTCTAAAAGAGGAAACAAATATAAATAAATATGTTGCTTGATTCATAATATGGAACTCTACAGTGAAGAAGGGATGGATGTACAAAAAGCTGCATCTAGTCTCACCGTTAAGACGCCGTGCCACAAGCCCATATCCTTTTTGCAGTCCAACACGTTGACCAGAGTCTCACCTAAAAGAAACACATAAATATGTGATATTGTGAAGTTAGATTTTAAAGTGTTGGCATCTTACACATACAGTCACATAAAAGTAAAGAAAATAAGTGGCATTTAAGTTACATAAAGTTCTGACCTTCACAGTAGTTGCAGGCCTGACTTAGGGCCTGACAGTGGGTCAACATGGAGATCTTGGAAACAGCAACTCCCATCACAGTTCCTTCTTTACTCGCTTTGTACTTTGGAAAGAAGCAGGCACAAACATGTCAATGTGATGTTTAAAAAGAGTTAAGGCAGCCAACAAACCAAAAGCATCAATATTTCAGTTTCAGTAAAGAGTTTTTTTTTTTTAATCTAAGAGGAACGCTCATGTAAAAAAAAGGAAATCAATTTGGACTCATAAATTTATTTTCCTCAGAAGGTTTTAGTGATGTGATTAAAAAAGTACAATATTAAAAATATAATTAAAGCCAATTTATCAAAGAGTTTAAAAACATAATACAAAGTAGATAAATAATTACCTGACAATCATATATGTAATTTCAAAAATGCAAGTGATTATTTAAATGTATCTGATGAACCAGTCAGAATACAAATTTTAAGGTGAGTTTATATTCTCAGAGTACCTCTATGTAGGCAGTGTCTGTGTTAGCAGTAGGGATGT